>CAEGAD010036898.1:0-31419 GCA_903067055.1 Poeciliopsis paucimaculata
AGCACCAAAATACACCTGCCCCTTGGGGGGGTAAACAAATCTTACCAGCTTTTGAAAAATATAAATGCAAATTTTTTTTAATAAAAAAATTAAAAGTGTATTTAATTTTTATAATTATTGGTAAAAAAAAAAAAAAAAAAAAAAAAAGAAAATCTACAAGGCAAAAAAATGAAAAAAGTGAAGACAGAAAAAAAAAATAAAGCACATAATTTGCAACCAAAAGGCGTAAAAGGACTGAGCAATAAAACGATTGTTTGCGGCATTAAATTTTGATTAACTTTCTAGATAAAGTAACGTCAAACCAGAATGACAGCTCAAAAGCTCTTTGCACACAGCTACACTATTGATGTGTAAATGTCACTTTCTTCTGACTAGAAGCAGTGCAATGTTTGGAGCATCTCAATCAAAGTCCAAACGAACATTTCTAGAGAGTCTATCAAACAGAGCTGCACGATATTGTACTACAATCATAATAAAGATTTCTATTCACCTTCATTATCCCAATTCTTTCCGTAATTTATGTAAATATTAGAATGCGTGCATGTTGTTGGCATCGAGGTCCGTCAGAGACCATTTAAATGCCGTAAGGTTACAGTGGCATGTGAACAGACGTGACTCAAAAGGTAATATCCAGCCGTGTTACATTTGAGATTGTAACATCTCAGATGTTCATTCAAAAGAGACTCCAAAACTACAAGATATTGCTAATTACCTTGTAGATTTTGCAAAAAGTTACTAATAACCATGGTGGAGGGGCTAAAGACCCCTGCTCTAAAGAAAATAAATTAACATTCCCTCTGATCAGATTTTATTAGATCTGATTTGAAGTTTATATTGTTTTCCCAGAATTCAACAAGAAATGACGTCCATTTGTCATTTCTTGAACACGTTTTTTCAGCAACCTGCACGTCTTCGTGTGGCGGGTTTAAATTAACACAGAGAATGCATATTAGGGCGAACTGGATTAAAAACAACACAAACACCTGAAGCTATAAATGCTGTTAAAAATTTAGCTGCTTTATGAGCTTTAGCAGCAGGATGTTTGCAGGGGTCACATGCCTCTGTGGTCCATGGGGTCAATCGGGCATTCCCAACCAAGCGGGAGGACGTTAAGCTAAAAACAGCGGGGATGGATCTGGAGTCACAGACCGCATAGGTGAGATCCTGTTGTACCAGGGCATAGCCCCCAATCCTGCTGACTCCCTATCAAATATTCACCATCTCCTGCAGAGGCAACATTTAAACACCAGCCGCTGGCAGAGAGTGGGAACACGAGGATGCAAGCAGAGCTGGATGGGGGTTGGGTTGGCAGCGGATAATCCACTGCAAGGAGAACGCTTGTTGCCATAACCGCTATTTTGGGAAACGCCTCGCTCTCCTTGTTGCACCACCATACCGTATAATCAAAGCAGAAACATCAAAACGCTCGGCCTTTAAGGGTTGTTTGAAAGGCCACAAAAAAAATTAATTAATTGCACATTAATAAAAGAGAGTTTCAGAACTTCAAAGACATTAAATCCATCTTTGCCTTGTTCTTTAAAAGCTGCCAATGGGCATTCTGACAAAATATGTCCCCAAACATTCATTCCAATGCTTAATGTAGACATATTTCATAAGCTAGTGTAGAATATACAGTATTGATTTGGGAAGCCTTCATACAGAGGCAGATATTTTAGTGGCTCTGCTAAAGTTATCTTAAAGCTTTGAAGTTATTTTAAGGCTTTAAAATAACTTCATCTTTTTGTCATGAGGTACAGGTGTTTGTGTTTTGGTTTGTACTTGTGTTTATGTTTAAGGATTTATGTCCTGCCATATTTAAGTACATATTTCAATGTGAATTATTGCTACAATGGTGTTGCCCTATAGGCTCGTTCTAGGTTCTCTAATTACTTTTTACTGGGTAAAAAGTAATTAGATTTACTGAAATAAATCAAAGAAATAAATGAGTTTCTTTGTGCTATCATCTTAATAAACTGCTGGTTCCTTCTAGAATGATTATTTTATCTGTCTCAGCTCTCCTCTGAAGGCTGAATGTGTGCCAGAGATGAATCCTGAATATGGATGAGGATGAAGAGGAGGAGCAGAGAACTGGGGCAGAAACGTGCCGCATTAAGGCCAGCGGTTTGTATTGATCAGTGAAGACGGGATGAAACGACACAGCAGTTTCACCATCACATAGAATATTCTGCAAGCAAAGGTGCAGGCGCTGCTGCTCTCCGCACAGTCCTTACCTCCCCGTAGTCCGTTGTGACCACCAGGGTTCCATCTCCACAGGAGTTGACAGTGGCTGGGAGCAGCTGCTCCTTCTCCCTGACCCAAACTCGGGCCCCCTGGATCGCAAAGAAACACACAAATACTGAGGTTAAGCACTGTAGCAAACACAAAGAGAGTCCAGGCAAAGATTTCCTGCTTAAGTCAAATACAGCACTCTCTGCTGACGACAGAACTCAACTGGAAAGCAGCCAGTGAGTGAAATTAAAGCCTGGGGTAAGTTTTAGTGAAAAGGGAACCGATGTGTTCAAAAAAGAGGCTCTGATGAAAATGCTACAATAGGAAATGGAAATGAATTGTTGACTGACGGAGCCCAGTGAGACATACGACTGTCCACATGCTGAGGGAGACGGATGTGAAAAATAGACAACTACAGACTGACATCTGGCCAAGCAACAGTGTTTAAAACGGGGTAGTGTTTGCATCTAAATCAGATATTCTTAGAGGAAGTGTGACCTTCTCTGACCTTTCAGCACAGATCATGCTCTGTTTCAGAAAATCACTGACCTCTGACCTAAAGAGCAGGTAAACGTTTGGAAGCATAAAATAGGAGGCAAAACCCAACAAAGTGACCGGAGCTGTGCAAACCAACAGGCCTCATGCCTGTTTCACTGCAACGGCACTGAATGTTTTATGCTGCTCAATCATGTGTCACAAATTATGTCAGATAGTTTTAAATCCAGATTTTTGGGGCAAAACAGACGTGATCCCAATGATTTTTTGATGAGAGAAAACGTTTTCAGGACCCATGACAAATAAGAACAACTTTTTTGCGTTTGTAGGGACACACATTACACGAATTGTGTGACACAGACAAGACAAATAAAAGTTTAGGTGTTTATTCATGTGGAATTTGAATAAATGACATGTTTATTCATGTGGAATTTATTATATGAATTCACACTAATTACCGGTTGCACAATCGCAAATTATCTTCAATTTTATGATTGTCTGCTTCTATTTAACAGATAGAAACATCTAAAAATACTGGCAATAGATTGCCAGTATTTTTAGAAATACTGGCAATTTTGTAAAATGACTGATTTGTTTGATGATTAATGTCATTATAAATTTATTGTACTGAAAAAAAAAAAGAAAGCCAATCACATTTTCACAGATTAGTTTTGATCTTTGGCTACGGCAAGTAATCAAGGCCTTCAATTGTTGCATTTTATCTGTGCATTAGAAATATTTATTTTCATTTTATTCCCATCATTGTTAATTGTCTTCCATGTACTCCACACAATGAGGTGACTGTTTCTACAAGAATGCTAACAATGATGGAAGAATCTACTAAAAGGAGTTTTATTCTTGGAGCCACATTATTCGTTGAAACATAAATGTAATTTTTGGGCCCACTGCAAAACATTGTGTGGACGAAAACTAAAGCTACGTCTTTAATATTTTTCCTTTATTTAAATATGTACTAAAAATGACGTATTATGTATGTATTTATCTTCTACTTCCAAACTAAGATGCACATTGTGTTTGTCTCTCACATCCCAAATCCCACTAAAGTTTTCAGATGTAACATGTAAATGTGCAAATAATAATAATAATAATAAATACGAAAGAATGAAAAGAAAATCCTTGTGTTTGTGAATATTCTTGCAAGTTACTGTCAGTAGTACTGAAAGACCACCCATGGTGTCCTTTTAAGTTCGTAAACAACTTCAAGCAACAGTTAACATTTCCTCAGAGGAAGTCAGATGTGTGCTTCTGAAGCAAATGGACAGCAGATGAGTGGAAGTGAACTGTTTCATGGACAGGTGGTCCCACAGCCCCAGAAATGCCTGGAAAGCTTTTCTTTCATTCATTTTCACTTTACTTTTTCTTTCTATTCGCTGGGCGTTTTTCTCATTTTCCCAACTTAGCCCCTGGAATCCATTCATTATTATGCACATGCAGTCTGCAGTAGTTTACTAAACATGTGCGCAAATGATTAGAGAAGGAGATGAAGGGATTAAGGGAGACTGAGGCTTGTTATTTGCGAAGCATAAACTCCTCTTGTTGAACCCATTTTTGTAGTCTTCTTCACTCCTGTTTCCTCTTCTCTCTGTTGTTTTCTCTTCAGCATCTCTCTCTATAAATACTCCCACCCTTCGTTCGCTCATCTAGATCCTCTTAGCTTCTTGTTGCATTTTGTCGGGCTGTTGCCTTATTAATTCCTTCTGATCTGTCAGATTCCAGCACACTGGCCTGTTACGGTGACCTGATGATCTCCACTGGCTCTAATCTCTGTATACTTTGCAAACTTTCCATTTGAACTGAAAATCTGGCCTAGGACTCAAAATGAAGCTCAAATACTCTTTCATTTTTGTATTTTTTTGGCTTTAAATACAGCGATAGTAAAGACATAAATACACCAGCATTGTAGAAATTCCAGATTTGACCAATAGTTGATCATTTAATGCATACATCGAGTTTTGGAGTCGTTTTAAACGGCTCCTCTTTCCAGATCAATGTGTGCCTCTTGTTAAAGCACATCTGAGCAAAGACAGAAGGTTAAAAACGACCTGCCGGCATTACAACCTCCACCCACTCACTCGGCATCATCCTCCTCTTCTCCTCCTCTTGGTGTCCTCGACCCCTCCCTCTGTATTACGCACTCAGACAGGCAGGAATGGCCGTGCATCTCAAGAGACCCTTTCTTTTTCCTTTGCACTCGAATGTGCGGCTGAAGCCTTGTGTTCATCTTGTCTTCTCCTTCTTTCTCCATTATGTCAAAGATAAATCACATCTTCAGCTTTGTCCACCAAGCATTTCCTCATTTCATAAAAGCTTAACCAGACTGAGTTGTCTCAAAGACACTGTAAGTCAAACATGTTAATTAAAAGTCATGATCAGGACTGAATTGTCTGTCAGGGTTGTAAATGTCTAGCCAGAAAACAGGAAAATTTGAAATTCCATTTCTTTTCTTTGTTTGACTAACATATTGCAACAAATTACCAAATTAAAAATATTCAGTGGTCAGCAGAGGCTTTAGACATGTTGCTTAAGTTTAAATTCTTGGTAAACCCTGGGCTAGTTTGTAATAAAATTATTGCCAAACATGAAAAGCTCTATGATGAAACAATCAAAAGAAGCTGCAACATGTAGACAGCCCCCTCCGAACTGAAACTGGAACTCAAACACAACTAATTTCTTTAAAAATGTATGCAGAAATGAGAAAACATTTGTTGCTGGCAGATATATTGCAAACCTGTTGGTTGGAAGCTAAACTATACTGCTATCTACAATAATTAAAGCCAATGTGGAGAGTACTAGCTCAAAGTGGTGCTTACACCAAGAATAAACATAGAACTAAGGAAGCCCTGCTCAGCTAATAATCCTTCATTACCCACAAAAACACAAAAGCCTGCCTCCATCCTATAAGCTTCAACAGCTGTGTAATAAATGCCTTGTTTCTGCTCAAGTAATTACATCGATGCCACTGCTTTTTGATGGCGGCATTGACCCGGAGACGTCCTTTGATAAAGGACCAGAGACTCTCAAATGCTTCCCACTGTCTTCCTTCTAAGGATTCATATTCTAAGTACCAATGAATCCTCACCAAAACATACAACAGCATGCACTAAGAATGGAAAGCAGCCATATAGAGGAGAAAGGAGCAATCTCAGTGGTTGGTAATCTTTGAATAAGGATTTCTGCAGAAAGCTAGAAATGACTCAAATGAATAAAATATGAAAGAGGCGACTGACCAGTTAGGAACTAATAGCAGGCAATTCATTAGCACTTCAGAAATGGAGCGACTCAATCAGTCAAACTTTATTTAAAGAACACTTTTCAAGAATGGAAAAGTGTTCTTTTCACTTCTTGTCTTACAGTCTCTTGACTAGAGAGACTGTAAGACAATAAGATTTTACTTTGGCATCTGCAGAAATACTCAAATGACTGCAATTTAATGTGCATCATTAGTGGACTAGGTGTATAAATTTCCAGGGTACAAAAATAAAATAAACCTTCTATCCTATTGTTTGTGTTTGTGGCCTGTTTCAGTTTCAGAGAAGACACTTTATATAGCACAATGGCTAAAATCAAGGACATTCATTTTTGATGATGGGCATTAAAGCGATTCTCTTTACTGATCCTTCCTGCCAGTGCAGCCCCTCCTGTGTCAGAGACCTAAACTGTGTCACCCATATTCCATTAAAGGTGATAATGCAATCAGGACAGCGAGGCTTTAAGAAGATTACAGCAGCTGGAAGGAGAGCAACATCTGTTTATGCGTGTGGGCGTTAGTGTGCGAGGGCGGGTGGTGGTCACCTGGCTGGGTATAAGTCACATCTGTCACAGAAAGAAATTACAGAAACAATATAGCAAAATCTAAATAATGTATCCCAACATATTTTACAAGGTTTTAATCCAGGGCATTATTCAATTTATTTTGGGCTTTATTACTTATTATTATTGTTGTTGTTTTTTATTTTGGGGGCAAAGGATAAAAGTGAGTAGATAATTTACTTTGTGAACTTTAACATTTGAATTACAAGTTGCTTATATTTATTTATATATTTATCAATAGTGGCTAAGAGATCTGTGAATGGTGTAATCATGTTGACCCTGGCTCCTCTTTTTTTTTGCTTCATGTAGCCCGGTATTTTTACTACAAAATATTATCGGCATGATATTGGTATCGCCGATATTAGCTGTAAAACTTAATATCGAACGTCAGCCAATTTATCAAAAATAATAAATTTATATAAAAGGAGTTGTTTTTATATGACAAAAAAATTATGCCTGCAGCACAATGTCATAAGAAACTGTCAAGTATTAATGCACAACTGATTTGCTTTTCGCTTGTTGCTTGTTAACAGGTTGAGTTTTTTTGTTTTTTTGTGAAGATTTACAAAATTGCACTGTTTGAGTGTTGTCATTGTATTACAGACAGCAGATGTCATGAATAAATTTGACATTAAACATAATGCGAGTTAAAAGTGTTACATCATTTCAGCCTCCTTTTTAGCATTTGTACTTGGCGGCAAAGAAAATGCAGAAGAGAAAGCAGTATGGTTTCAGTAAGCAGGCATAGGACATAAATATTGGTATTGGTATCAGATATCGGCCAAATGAGTTTTAATATATCAGCATATCAGATATTGGCCAAAAATCCATTTTCATGCCTCCCTAATTTCATAGCATGTTCCATTTTGACATCTCTGTAAATTTACACTTGCTGAGTGTGTAAAAATACTGCATGCGTTTTTTTTTCTTTCAGGAAAATGTGTGATTTCAGCACAGCTCCAACTCAAAACACAAATCTCTAGCACAATTTATAACCAAACCTTACCGGAAGTCTGCCATTTTGGAGTGTGATCCTTGCCAATCTTTTGCCACCAAACAGGACTCAGATGTAACTTTTTTCTACTTCATAACATTTAAGTATCGTAATTGAAACTAAATATCCTTTTCAAGCCTGAAAAGAGTCAACTAATGGCTACAAATACAAGTGAGTCTGAGGTTAAAAGCATTGATTTGGTGGTTCTGCAGGACCGTGGTCACACCACAGCCCTGAGCCAGAACGGCGTTTAATGCTGCTTACAACTTTAAAACAAATTGATCTTCCAACAAACATCCTTTTGACACATGATAGCATGGCTTGGCATAAAGAATGGAAATTTCTTGTCAGCACAAATATTAATTTGCAAACTGAAGAGAAGATGGTTGCATGGTCACTACGATGTACTTTATTTTGTCCTGGAGTGCGAACATAATTAACAACTGGCTCAGTTTAAAGCTATGAAAATACAGCCAGTGTTTTCTTTGTTCATGCGGATGATTGGTTATTTTTAGACATAAACAGAGACAATATTGAATCAATAACCAGAATTCATGCAGTGAAATCAGCATTCTCTGTATGAGAACATGCAACTCTTCATATGGCATATTTGTATTAACGAAAGATAATTATCAAGTTCTCTGTCATTTTGATTAAAATACAGACACACACCCCCACCAACATCCTGGCAACAAAACTCCACAGAAGCAGTGTGGAAACAGGGCGCCATGGAAACAGAGCTCTTCCTCCGGGCATTTATGGATCCTGGGAGTTGGTGTTTAAACAGAACCACAGACGATGTGACGTCCTCTATTAATTATGCAGAATGTCTCTTTTAGGTATGGACCATCAAAGTTGGTGATTTTCAAATAAGATTTTACTGAATTGCTTTTAAATGACTGAAAAAATACCTACAAAAGCTCATATTGTTACACTTTAATAATTTCTCAAACTAAAACATGGAGTGAAAAGTAACATAAAATTTTTTATAGTATCTCAGTAATTGAGCAGAAGTTTGTTGTTTAGAAAAAATATGGCATACATACATCCTAAATTTAGTTTTAACACTAGAATGTTAGACATTTTTTGCCATTCTGCCCTAATTTCTAGAGCTTCACAAGTATACCTATCTAATATGATGTGGTTAATTACTCAGGCTGTCTGCTCAGGTAGCCAGATATGTTACAAACAGCTGACCAATAACAGTTTTAAACAGCAATATCCTAATTTAAAGTTATTTCAACATTTAGTTTAAACGCTGTGACTGTGTTTTCCTGGAAATATTTCCATACAGATGATTTTGTTTTTCCTTTTTAAGAAGGGAAAAGTGTTGAAGCCTCATGTCAGTCAACTGACTGGCAGTGGGCAGCAACATGTGGAGGAGGGGTAAGAATAGATTACTGTAGAGTTGAGAGTAACATACAGAAATCTCCAGGCGTTTTATCACTTGGCCTCATTAAAAGGACTTTACACAACTTGAATAGTGGCTTTTGAAACTGTAACTTTTTAAAAAATCTTTCAGCCCGGTAGCCAGCAGAGTGCAGCACAATGTGGGGGAGGGACAGCATTGCATTGCTATGCTAAATTCAGCCAAAGAAAAATTCTGCCACTTGTGAGAAACTGACATCTTATTAAATTACTTTAAACTACATCATGTGCAAATTTAAAGTGCTGTAGGGATGATCTTCACTTTTTGATAGACAGTTTCAATAACCAGCTAACTTCTAATGCCAACTTAAAGGTGTGAGATGTAACACAAATTCCTTGGTGTGTTGCGCAGAATCAACCTTTATTATCTTTCATGAAGGCATCTATGACACAAAATATAATTACACAAAGATTCTCTCTGTGACTTTCCCACAAAACAACAAGTTGCTGTCTCAAATAAAGTCCACAAAATCTGTTATTTCGGGATTTGCAGTAACCTGTGATCGTTGCATCCGCATTATGAACCAGCTAAAAGGGCAAAATTAAGAGTACTTAGAAGTCAGCAGAGGATTACATCCGTATACAAGCCAGTTACTGAATGCCATCTAGTTTCTGTCCAGCTGAGAAATGAGAAGATGACAGCTCTGGTGTGTAACCCCTTTGACCTACTGCATCCTCTGCAGCCAGCATGATCGAGTTCTTCAAGAACAACAAACTGAAATTTATGTCACAAGTTAGAAATCATAAGCTTATCATCAACCATTATTCAACTTAAGCAGTCGTGTTTGTGACTTAAACATTTTTCTTGTTGTTGTGAGGTTAAGTGGCCGCCATGTGATGCAACTGTGGATGTACGATTTTAATGGTTTAATTTATATAACTGCTTGTTTCTACATATCTGGGAATAATCAAACCTGCGTGTGGCGAGCTAAATTAAAGTAAACAGAAAAATCTCTGACTAATCACAGTTAACTGATGATTTAGCAAAGGTGGCAATTTTATTTTGTTCCCTTAAAATATCACTAAAAAAACACTTTTTATATTTATGCAGGTTACCTTTGATATTTAAACTAGTGCAACAAACAACAACAGCCGAAGAAATCTGTAAGAATAAAATAATTTTTAGGGCCTTAGAAAATATTAAATACATTATAGTGTTTAATGCAATTGTATTGTCTGAAATGTCAGATTTTTCTCTTTTTTTTTTTTTTGCCAAACGTTCAATTATTTTAAGATAAGGCAATTTTGAGGAATGTTTTTCTGGTAGTTCAATGACTAAATACCCTAATTAATATTAGAGCTAGGATTCCAGTTGCTCTAAAAGAAACTGCAAAACAAGCGACAGTGTAAAATGAGAAGGACATTTTTAAAAAATGAAGACAGAGACGAGAGCTACCAGAAGGGGGAGGGAGACGAACCGAGCCGGTTGGTTGGGTGAGATGAAGAAGCACCGAGTGAGTGGCCGCAAGGAGACAAGGAGAGGGAGAGAAGCAAAGCTGATGGAGCTCCTGAGCAGAACAAATGTGTTCAGAGCTGCAGAATATAGGTCACACATCTCCAGTGATGGTTTCCCTCCCTCTACTGAACCAGATTCCTGCAGAAGCTACACACTTTACATCAAAGATTATTCTATTCAACCTCCATCAAAACAGACTCATCTTAATTCCCCTTATGTAACGCCATTCAGAGAACATTTTTTAAAAACACACAAACAGCAAGTTTGTCTGAAATGTCAGATCTCAGACAAAAGCGTGTGTTTTATAACCACATAAAATATGTTTCTCCACAAAGTAATCATTTTAGTGGATTTATATACCTTTGTATTTGAAGGCATTTTGTTTTGCTTCACAACATAAAGGACAGAGGGATGTTTAATACGTACGTTTGTGCATGTTGGTTTCTGGCACTACTGCTAATGCCAAATGAGCCCCAGAGACTAAATATTATCTATGTTAGTCAAACAGAGGGTCCGTCTTGAAAGCCCATCTGTTTACTGTGCAATGCACACCTGTCATCTGCACATAGACTCAGGAATATTTCCAGATTAACTGAAGCTTCTTCGTTGGAAAGGTCTAGTTAAAACCTTAAGTTTAGCATGCCTAAATAAAAGCTTAAATTTCCCACTTGTGGGACTAATAAAGGATTGTCTTATTTTACCTTAACCAAAAGCCATAAAAGAATATAAACACCAGCCACTTTCTTAGGTAATCTTTGCTAGCGTCTTTTAGATGTCTTCAGAGCATTAGTTTTTATCGTATCAAACAAGTACTGCAAATTGGTCAGCTTCACACCCATGATGTAAATCTCCCTTTTTCTGTGATCTTAAAGGTGCTTTACTGGACAGAGAGAGATCTGGTAACTGAGGACGGTATTGGAGAAGAGTGAGCTCAACACGTACAGAAAACCAGTTTCAGATGTTTGAGCTTTGTGACATTAAGTGTTCTTGTTGGGAATAACAATCAAAAGATAGGTAAACTGGTCAGCACCAATCATCTAGAAGGCTGTGGTATTTAAGCAAAATATGCAAACAAATTTTCTCTCTACATTCTGAACATTGCAGCTGAATTAATCGAATTAGGCGACAGTTTTCCAGTCTGTGGCTACCTTACAGGGCTGACACCAAGTGGAGTCTCCTGCTGCTGTAGCCCATCTGCTTAAAGGTTAGACATTTCCATTCAGAAATGGTATTCCAAATGCTTTGATTGTAACAATAAGCTGCTGTTGCCTGTTTATCATCTCAAACAAATTTGACCTTTGACATCAATAGCAGCAGTTGTGAGGATGGAAGCATCCTCACAACTGCTGCTCACTGGATGTACTCATCTTTTTCTGACCATTTTCTGTAAACCTGAGAGGTAATAGTGAGAGAAAAAAACCCGAAAGATCAGCAGTTTTTGAAATGCTTAGACCAGCCAGACTGGCACCAACATCCAGGCCATGTTTAAGGTAATTTAAATCCTCTTCCTTTCCCCCATTCTGACGCTCAGTATCATCTTCTGCAAGTTATTTTCATCAAGCACTTTCTCCACACTATTTTACATACAGCATAATTATATATGCTACGTCCTCACCTCCGTTCATCCCGCTTGGTCTCTGCGTAGATTTTTAGTAACTTATTACGGATGGACTAGATTTAATATTTTTCCCCCAAACTGCTTTCTCCAACTTATAAAGCATATCTAAACAAATCTACTTTCATATTAGAGACTTTTTTATTTGTTTTAAAGTGCCCTAAGTTGGAGACTTAAACACTGAAAAAAAAGCAGAGGCTTGCTCACTGAACTTAACGGTCGCACACTGAAGAAAGACTTTGCAAACTCCTTAATAAATTATAAAATCCCAAAAGGTGCAGATGACACCTTTCTAAAGTTTCTAAATATGTAAACTCAAGCAAACTCTTAGTTTTATAGACTTAGTTTTATAATTATGCTCACAGTTTTCTCCAAATGGAATCTTGATCTCACTTTTAGTTTGCAGTGCACATTGTTTTAAATCTGCCATATTACACCCCAGACCAACCCAGTTTGAAAAGATGGTGATTATACAGTAGTTTAATGCCACCTGACATTTCATGCTTGACTGGCGTGCCAGCCATCACATTTTCTGCCTGGGTGAGAACAACAGGGGGCCGAGTTCAGCTGTTCATCCTCTCTGGTTTTAGGGAATGGAGCCACAAATGGAGTCCTGCAAAGGTATTAGATTAGAGTCAGGACGGACTGCTTCACTCAGTGCTCAGTCCTGCTGCATAAAATCAGGCTTGTGGGTATCAAATATGCAGCGTATGCAGGGCTCCATCATAACTCAATGAGTCTGTCCATTTTCAGATCTCACCGAAGCTTTCAGCATGTGATGTTGGGGCTGCAGAGCTGATTGTGTGGTGGTCTGCAAATCAGTGATGGGATCAATATATATATTACAGACGAACTAATGGGAAATGAAACGGCAGAGATGGTCATTTCATTGTGCTGTGGCCATATGGTGACCCAAAGGCCTTTGATGGTCAGCCATATTTTCCTGTTTAGCATTATCAGAGAAGGGACCTGCATGCAGAGAGGTGATAGCTCTGACACTTACAAAACCTTAACAATAGCAACTTTGATCTGCTTTCTTGTCCCAGATGCAGAAGGGCATCCCCACAGCATGATGCTGGCACCATGTGAGCCTACATCTGTCATAGACTAAAAACTGCCTAACCAAAGCGTTGTCCGCCACATGTTTGCTTTGTAACCTACATAACTTGTGGCACACTTGGAATAATTTTGGCATTTTTTTAACAGTGGTTTTCTTTTTGCCTCTTTATGACATTAAGTATTCAGTGAAGAAATACCACGAATCTCTTTCAGTTGATAATTTTGTACTAGTTTGTGTTGATCTGTCCAACAAAATCCCAATAGAAAAAAAATACTGAGGTTTGTGGCCGGGAACAACCAGCCGCACATACTCAGAGATTGCATGACATCACTGCCAAAGTCACAAGCATTTAAACCCATATCAGATTAACTTAAAATGGGATGGAGTGGCTGGGGTGGGGATGGGGGTAAGTAGCTTGGAGAGGACAGATACTGGCAATGAGTACGACTGCTTTTCATGAGTGGGGTGATACAGAGCAAAATAACAAAGGTAGCAACACGTGGCATGTTTTGCCCAAGTGAAAAATGGCATAACTTAAACAAAGCTGGGTTTATTCATTTTAATTCATTTGAAAACTTACTTTTCATTGAATAACTGGGCCTATTGTTCATTAATACCTATTGGTACATTCCATCCACACTAAGAATCCATCCCCCTCCTCGGTCCTCCTGAACCAACCCATACCCTCCCATGGATCCCCCTACCATCCCATTTACGGCCCAGTCAAAGCTTCTCTCTTCTGTATATTTTGAGACGACTGTTGCTAATCACCGCCGCCCTCTGCCTTTCCTTCACAGATCGGCTTTAATCCGAAAGCTTAATGGATGCGAAAGCCAGAGCCAGCCCTCCTTTTTGGCCAATTTTCCTGCGCTTTCATTTGCCCCGACTCCACCGACTGCCAGGCCTTGATGCTCTGCAGTGATAATAAAATGAATCAGGCGGTTTATTAACAACACGTGTGAAGCTCTACAACTGGACGTAGTTCTGTTTTTTTTTTTTTTCTTCTTCTTCTTCTTCTTCTTCTTCTTCTTCTTCTCTGCGTTCGTAAAGGAAAAGATGAGCGGCACCGACTCCCAACACCTGCCACAAACATGACGTGAATCCGAATGCAAAACGAAGGGGGGAGAGGCAACGCATCTCGCAGCAGCCCGCAAACCAGCATCGATGCGAACGCGTGCGAACTGCATTAGTCTTCGCGCGTTAATGTTTATCTCCCGACGCAATGACACGGATTCTGAAAGGCTCACCTCTGTGAAAAACGACTCCATCCCGTCTACTCCTCCCAGACGACGCGCGCCCGGCCCGGCTGAGCGCACACACGGGCTCCGCTGTCGGGTGCGCAAATCTCACCAATGGGAAGGCGCACGTGTGTGCGTGTGTCAAGATGGGGGCTGGGAGGGAGGGGGGGCTGGGAAGGTGTCGATGGCTCCGTGTTTCTGTTTCCCATTCACCAGTCAGAATATGTCTCGATTGGTCATAGATGTGTACTGCCAGGGCGCTGTGCGCAAAGAGAGACACTTGAGGCAAATCCAAGGAGGCTGTGATGAAAGTAAATTAAAAATAAAATAAAAATAATGTCCACACCGGGGATCTGCCTGAGGGAGCGTCAGTTGAAGCAAGCGCCTTTCTCCAGGTCTGTCTCTTTTAAAGGACCCAGAATGTGTGCGTTTGTCGGTGTTTGAGTGTGTGAATGCGTGTATGTGAGGATGCGCGCATGGATGTGAGACAGGACCAGTCCACGGATGAGCTTGAAACTATGCACCGCACACACCGGAGGGGCGGTGCAGACTCAGCCTCCACCAATACGGAGAGAGCAGCATCATGGTGGCATCTTCACACTACAAACCTAAATGTTTTGCAGTTTCAACAACTGTGTCAAAACCGGTTTTAAATAAAAAAGCTGCTGTTTCAATAAACCTCCTGACACTTTCACAGGAAAAGAGTTGAGGAGGATCTGTGTGTCACTAATAAATTAGTTCTTCGGTGGAGAAATTTTTAAGAAAGTTTAAACTGGCTGACTGAAAGTATTTCACCCAGACAGACTGGCTAGATCTGGAGGGATATGTAAGGTGGAATCAAAAGTAGAGATACAGAGCTTTGTAAAAAAAAAAATTTTTAAAAAAACAAACAAAAAAAAAACCTTTTGGATCCCTCAATATGTATTTTGGCCTTGCCTGTCAAATTTGTAGTCTAAACCAGTTAAATATGACTTTATAATAATGCAGAACTTTTTTTTTCTGAAAATAATAAAGAAATTATTTCTATTTGCTAAATATCAGAACAATGAGAAACATGTATTTGGTTTCTGCAACTTAAACCCAACCTTTAAGTTTCATATTTTGATTTGATGTTTCCGCATGAGGTTCTGACAAGATGTCTGCTGTTTCATTACATCCACAGGTCTTCCCACAATTGATGCTGCCACCTTTGTACTTTACAGTTGATGTGAGTGTTCTTGTAATATTTTCACCTTAAGGCATCATTTTAGACAAATATTGAAATTTTAGTTCAGCCCACAAGACATTTCTCAAATTATGTTTTTTTTTTCTGTCTCTGAGGTGCATAAGGTATTCTGTCTTTTTCTGGATTTTTTGTTTTTGTTTTGGTTAGCTTTAAGTAATAGCACACTTCCCTGGACTTTTACGAACCATATGGAGAAAAGCTATTCTAAACAAGAAGGCAATTGCTAAATTAAAAAAAATCCTCCCTCAATCACACAACAGAGTAGACATTTTCAAGTTAATGTAAAATGACTGAAAAAAAGCATAAAAGTTTGTCGGATGCCCTACAGCAATGCCTCAAATTTTTAATAAAAGCCTCTATCACAATTTCTTTATTATTTGTGTTTTGTTTGACATTTTGAGAATCCTTGCCTACATCAGAAAATGTGAGGCGCATCAAATATAACTCACAGCATTGTGATTTCACAGCAAAAAGTCCTCAGTCGAGCAGAAACCTCTTCCAACACACACACACAAAAGCAGACATGGTTTAAAATGAACCGACATCAGAAAGTCTGGATTTTTTTCATATCTCAATGCCGCTGAGTGATTTTCATCAGAGACCTTTCATTATTTCTCCTCCTCTGCTCACTCTAACACTGAATGCATTAAGCTGGCTGGGGATGTGGACTGAGCATGAGGTGATATGTAAGACAACTGTGGAGGTCAGACGTGAGCGCTTGTGTTCATGATTGTGAGTATTGTTTCCTTGCACACATTTGTGAAATCAAATGTGTCTAAACTGACCACAAAGCATTTTGCACATGTATCTCAATGAGGTCTGAGTGAGTATTTGAGCAGACATCGTGTGTTGCATGTGCTAAAAGGCATCACTCAGGACTCCACGGGCAATCGGTTTTACGACCACAGGGTCCATAAATCCCTCCTTGTTTTATTGCCCTCCTTCTCTTCCAGTTTCTCGACTTCTGTGAACCTCCTTGTCTTTCACTGCAGGCACATCCATTAAAGGACGTAAGAGAAAGCACGCTATTATTTAAGAAATAGAAGAAAACCCCTCTGGGTGAAATGTCTGCAATAGGGATCAACTACTCGATTTAATATCTAACTGGGAAAGCCAGAAGTTCTAGGAGATAAGTTTGACTTCTCGAAATCATTAGAAAAAATTCAGGGCTTGTGCCGTTTCAATTTTGTTCATGTTGGGATGACTTTACTGATGATTTTACACATCATATTTCTGTTAGTTTTTCTTAAATTAAACATTTGCACACGTTTTTATGTGTTCTTTCATATTTTTGTCTTAATCCCTGAGTCAGGTTGTGGCAAAAGATGTAAAAAAAAAATAAAATAAAATCATATGTGATGAAGCAAGAATCACATCTATTTTCTGTTACATAGATGAACGAGTGAAAACAATGAGAAAAGAAATAACTTGTCTTTTACCGAGGGAAAAGACAAGTTTTCCCTTGTTTTTTGTCCCTGAGTCAGGACAAAAAGACTCAGGGAGGAAGGTCAGGGAAGGAATGAAGTTGAAAGAAAAAGACAACAAAAAGAAGGAAATGTTCACCCCTGGAGATTCAGACACAAAAAACAAGTAAAGGGAGCACAAATATAAGTTATGGAGAAATACAATTACACCGAACGATTTGCAGTTGCCACATTAAAGCATCACCTAAGACAAAAAATTTTCAGAAACAAAGGTTTACAGCTAAAACATGAGAATGTCAAACTTTTGAATCCACCCTGGAAAAGTAATATGAAAGCTCCTTTTACTTTTTGAATGTTTTTATCGACAGACCTTGGTCAGACAACGATTTGTGCATATTGTCTCCTTATTTTGAATTTCCTAATCAATGAAAATTAAGATACAAGAAAAAAACTTTTCTTTGTGAGCTCGTATTGGAAGGTCTGCTTGATTTCTTTTAAAGTCTCTTAAAACATTTATAGTTGCGCATCACTCATTCAATCGAAATTAAAGAAACAGCTGTGTCTTGCTGAAAATAAATTGCTTTACAGTCAAAGTTTGCATGGGTGCCTTTTGTTTGTGACCACCAGGGGGCGATCAATCTCACAACTGGACGACCTATAAACTTGAAACGTCTTTCAAGTCTTAACTACAAATAGCATTGTGTTGTGATGAGGGGTCTGTGTTTAACCTTTGATGACCTGCTTTTAAACTGTTATTAGTATTTTTAAATTGAAAGCTGCATAATTAAACACAAGGTTTTTTTATAAGATTTTTTAAAATGTTGCAGAGGGTGAAGGCGACTAACAGGACCCAAAGATCTAAGGTTTAGGTAACCATGTGGGATGTCTTATTTTGCTATTTGATGCAAATATGTAAATGATGAAACATTTTTAATAATTGAAATGTTTATCTCTACAAGGAAATATGCTACTAAAAATACATATTTACATTTGTCCCTCAATTACAAATGTTGGATTGTTTGAATACCTGCATGAAGGTATTGCAGTTGGGTCTGGCTAAGAGGTACCAGCATTCAAATGAAAACAAGCATTTATGAAACTTCATTTTAAGGTAAACAGTGCAATATGAACTGTTTCACTGTTGTCATATGCAGGAAAGCGTTTAATCTAAACTGCTTTGGAAAGATGATGTCATCTAATCTATGAAGCACCCCCTACATACATGCCACACCCTTCTCCACCCCTCCCCTCTACTGCCCCACCCTTGGCTTTTATAGCAGCATGACAGTCATTGGACCAAATCAAATCGCAGAGCAACCCCCATAATTCCCAACAGGCAGGAAGGTAATTTAATCAGCCAGCTATAGACTGCAGCAGCGCACACGGGGTCATACACACACACACACACACACACTCACACACCCCTCCTGCCCCCCCACACACACACACATATATATGAGTTTAAAATTACTCATTTATTGTGAGCAAAAAAAGGATATATTACAACTTACAAGATGCATTACTTTGCAATTACTGTTTAGTTTTTATTGGAAGTCATAGCATAGCAAAAAAAAAAAAAACGAAACACTGGATTTACTTGATTAAAACCTAATCCTCATCAGAATGGATTAAATTCCCCAGATCAGTATTTAACAGGATTACACAAGCTACCACCTGACTCAAGACACTTCAGCCCTTTTTTTAAATTTCCTTGAAGAAAAAAAAAAAAAGAATATGATATTGAAGGTGTGTGAGAAAAAAGTGCTGATGTATTTGTAAAGATCAACACTTGTCATTCAGTGATTGTGCAGGGAGGCTGATCAATGAACTCCTCGGGTTTTAATTTGCAAAGGTTCAAACACTTTCAGTCATTAGTGTTAACAGTGCAGCAGTGATATATATATACCGAATGAAGACTAGCTGTCACTCTTGAGGCTTAACAGTCATTACGTGAATATTCATTAAGACAGAGAGTGAGGTGACTCTGGCTTTGCAAAGACATACTGTAGTTTTTGTGCTGGGATTCAGCTCCTGGACCTAATTAACTCGAAATCTATTTAAATATGCAGGACAAAACCCAATGTCTAGTTTAATAAAAATATGATTATGAAACCTTGGAAGTAAACATAACCGGTACAAATTAGCTGAACTTTACCTCACTTAATTTCAGGGCCCATAACTATTTTAAAAATATATATTTATTCATGTCCAAACGTGAGAAAGAAAAAAAAAAAAACAACATGTTTTAGACATTCAGAAAAAACTGCTTCTATTATAGTCATAGTACAAGATGGAAGCAGAAAACAGCAAAAACGTGGTTCATGTTTTCGTATTTTAAACATAGAAAGAAAATCTATATTTCCACTCATCCATATTTAAACAGAAAATTTGAAAAAACTACATGTATTTCTATTTAAAATTTAATGCTTTAATCTGAATATAAAAAACTTGCATTATTCTTCTCTGTTTCTCAGGTTTCTGAGGGGTTTACTTGAGGAACCTGTGTTCTAATATTTCACAGAAGAACGATAGACAAAACAAATTAATTAAGAGATCATAGATCTTATTAAATTAGACTTGTAATTTCAACAACAGCGTTCTTCCTGACAATTAAAATACTGTAATACCGCATAATAAACATGTGGTGGCGCTAAATAGTCATTTAAAATAATTTAAATCAGCGCAAAGGGCGAGGAACCACACAGGGCCCGTCTTTGCAGAATTTTCATTGGCCACCGTAGGTTTTGCGTCAGAGGTGCCCTTTTCTGATTGGACAGTGTTCTGCCCGTTAGCTGTGATAGACGTCACACTGCTAGGTGTTTCGAAAATGAAACTGGCTTGTGCCTGACGTCTACTGGGAGGGGAGCGAAAACGAAAATCATAAGGAGTCATCGTAGAAAAATCTTCCGGAATTTCACATTTAGATTGACTTAGAGGACAGGCGAGTCCCAGGGTTTGGACTTTATGTTGCGAGAACCGAGAGGGGATACATTTTTGGTAAGGCCTGTGCTGTCAAACACGACAGCACTCGGTGCAGCGGTGCCTTCGAGTGTTGTTGTTTCACATATGTAGCACTGTATGTTATGAGGTTTTTGTAACATTTCAAGTTCATTTAGCTGATAGCTGGTTTGCTATAGATAGCCAGTCTTTATCTCCGTCAGTCTTCTGTTGTCATTTTAACCAGAAATAGATAGTTTTAGGGGAAACAAGGCTCGTCTTCACTTCTGTTTACGTTTCTAATTTAAGCTTCGCTTTTCTTTTTCTTTTTCTTTAAATTTTTTTTTACTGTAGCTGGCAATGTCGACTAGCCTCCTGATCAGGATGAACCACACTTGGCAGGAATGGATGTAAGTCTGTTTTTGCGTACGTTTTTCTTACCTCCCTTGAATGTATGAGAGATTTGCTCTGCTCAGTGTGTTCTTGCCATTTCCTGTTGGGGGATGTGGTCATACCTGCATCAAAAACTTCCTTACAGAACATAACGAACCCCCTCTTTACATCACAATATGTGTTAAAATGTTGTTTAAATTCAGACCATTAAAATCTGAATCTCTGTGGGATCCTATCAGTGTTACTGTCAAATGTTCCATTTGGCATTTGATTTGGTTTCTGTTTTGCTTCAGTGTTGTTTCTAAGTTAAAATGAAACCACTTTCCATTAACTACCAATTGCAAGTCAATAAAAGAGAATTTAAAAGGATAGTGGCAATATTTTCAAACGGCTAAATCAATTCTTTCTGCTGCTATGAGAGAAATGCTTTGCAGGAAGAGAAAAAAGTGTTTCTCCATCCGCTATAAAAACAAAAAACCTCACCCTAAAAGTCTTCTTATTGAAATGATTTTAAATGTTGTTGCCAGCAAGAATTCTGCTTCCAACCTGCAGTCTCCAAAACAAATGTCTTGCTTCTTTTTTTTAAACCTCTTCCACTTTATTTGACACTTTTCTTCCTGTTTGCACAATCTTTGCCTTTCCTCCATGTCTCCAGGCTGTAGCAGAGGCTGCTTCGTGAGACCGAACGAACTCTACCACCATGGCGCACTTTGAGACCGAGTATCAGCGCCTGGAGGCATCCTACAGCGACTCGCCTCCTGGCGAGGAGAACCTGCTGATGCACGTGCCTGAGGGAAGCAAATGTATGAGACAAATCGCCCCCCCCCAAAATGATTAATTGAACATATAACACACAAAAACAGTTTTTCATGTTGCAGAACTTTTTTTTAAAATTAGTTTGAAATTGTTCTCTTCCAGCTCAGTGGCACCACATAGAAAACCTGGACTTGTTTTTTCAAAGAATATCCTTTTGGTTTTTGAAAACATGTTGACAATACAAATGTCCATTTATGAGATGCAACTTCTGATGAAATTTGTCCTTAATCTTCTTCACGTCTATAATCTGCACCAGAAGAATGGATTCACCTGCATGCTGTTGGGAGAGATCTTTGAGCTGGTGTATGTATCCAATCCATTAAACCAAGTCTTACTCGTAGTGTTTAATGTGTCTCAGATATTATTGCTTTATGTCCACGTCTTTATTGCCTCTCTCTCTGCAGACAGCTGCTATTTGTGGTTGGTTTCACAGTTTTTCTGGCTAACTGTGTGGATTATGACGTCCTCTTTGCCAACAAGTTCGTAAATCACACAGATTCATCTAAAGTCACCTTACCAGATGCAATCCTCCCAACGGATGTCTGCACTGCCCAGTGAGTACCATGTCTGAATTACACCAGTATGTTTAGAGTATTTTGCAAAAGCATTTAGACAGCTTGGAATCTCTCCACATTTTGCCACACTACAACCAAAACCATCAACGGATTTCAAAACTGTTTAACTAATAATCATCTGAAAAGTGGGCCATGCTTTTATCCACACACATCCCAAAATAAAATCCAGTGCCTGCAGTTCTCTTTGACATGTAGTTGGTGGCAGCATCGTGCTGTGGAATGCTTCTCTTCAGCAGGGAGAGGGAGGCCTTTGTAAAGTTAATGGGAAGATGGGTGGAAATAAATACAGGCCAGTCATGGCAGTGTGTCCAAAGTCTGGCATAGGGGCCTTTTGTGATGATGTTGTGGGATCCCTAAAGACTATTGAAAAAGGATTCAAATTTGACCCACCTGCCAACGGATTTGATGATGACCAGTTGTGAACATTTTCCTTAGCGTGAGACACATTTTTATAAATTGGAAAACATTAGCTAAAACAAAGTATTCAAAGACACAAATGTTCATGGCTTTCTTTTAACAGCCCAACTTAGTTCAAAGAGAAATGGACAACGGATTCAGTCTGTAGATATGCAAAGACCTTGGACTTCTACTTGCATTCAAATATGCTAGTACAAAGTGTTGGCACCAGGATGTAAAGAATCCCAATAAAATACTTTTAAGTTTCTTGTTGTAATGTGACGTAATGTGAAAAAATTGAAGAGTTATAAATCATTTTCTACATGTAAATATAGGCACTACATTTTGTCTTCTTATAATAAAAGTCGACCTTTTCTTTCTCAGTATCCGAGACAACGCGTTTGTGATCTTTGTTCTGATCATCTCCGGGGTGTTCTGGTTACATCGTTTGGTCAAATTCCTCTACAACGTTTGCTGCTACTGGGAGATCCGATCTTTCTACATCAACGCCCTGAAGATGAGCATGGTGAGGCAGGCAGTTTGTATTTTCTGTTTGTTGCTTCTTAGTGATAGTCCTACAAAGGTTCACTTTGTTGACATCAAATTCATCCAACGACTTTTATAATGGTTACACACATTAAAGCCTGACCCGTGGCATTTATTGTCCTTTTGCGCTTCAGTCTGAGCTCCCCTACGCAACGTGGCAGGAAGTTCAGGCCAGGATCATTGAGATTCAGAAGGAGCACCAGATCTGCATTCATAAGAAAGAGCTGACAGAGCTCGACATTTACCACCGAATCCTGCGCTTCAAAAACTACATGGTGTGCACATTTATCACTCATTAATGTAGAAAGCGTTTGGTTTCAAACACAATCGAAAGCTGTGAGTTCATCCGAAACATGTCTTCCTTTACTTCTCTAGGTTGCTATGGTGAATAAATCCCTCCTTCCTGTGCGATTTCGGCTTCCCGTGCTGGGAGACAGTGTTTTCTACACCCGGGGTCTCAAATACAACTTTGAGCTCATCTTCTTTTGGGGACCAGGTGCGTGAAGTCTTCATCAAAACATTTAATTTCGCAATTATGCATCTGAATTTACCAACATATGGACATGGTTACAAGGTTTTGAATTTCAATCGAAGCTTTTATGTAACTTTCATGTTTTTTTTGTTTAGGCTCCCTTTTTGAGAATGAGTGGAGTCTGAAGCAAGAGTATAAGAGAGGAGGCAACAAGCTGGAGCTTGCAGATAGGCTGGCATCTCGTATCTTGTGGATTGGGATTGCAAATCTGCTGCTGTGTCCAGTCATCCTGGTGTGGCAGATTCTGTATGCCTTCTTTAGTTACACTGAGGTACAAAGCTAAAACATCCACTTTAGCAAACTCTTACACTGTTCAGTTTGTTTTTATTCATAACAGTTGTTTGTTTTTTTTGTATGAAGATAATCAAGCGAGAGCCTGGATCTCTGGGGGCAAGATGCTGGTCTCTTTACGGTCGATGTTACCTGCGTCATTTCAACGAGCTGGACCATGAGCTCATGTCCCGCCTCAGTAAAGGCTACAAGGTCAGGATACGGCCTCACCTCACAAACATCCCAAAAGCAATCTGAAGTCAATTTTCTTTAAGCAGTTGTTCTCAATCCCTGTCTTCTTGTGAACATTTCTAAGCAAATCTAACAAAAAATTCTCCCTCTCGCATTGTTTTGGTTCTATTGACCCAGAATGCCCTGTGCTATTGTCCGCTTCCTGCTTTTGAAGGAGTTTCCGGACCTCTTGCATCCACATAAACATTCAAACCACTTTAATTGAACCAAGACGTAGATTTTTAGGCTGATCAGAATTGCACATACATACGTCCTCAAACAAACAGGTGCTTCGAGACAAACGAACTGGAGTTTGATAAAAGTGGACTGAACAGAGCTGGTGTGAATGTACCCTCATATTTCAGATGTGTTTCTGCTCCAGCACACCCGATTCAAATGGCGCCATTACCTCTTCAGCGTTCCTCCAAGTTCTGCAGAATCCTGATAATTGCTTGTTAATTTAAGTCGGGTGTGCAGCAGCTTGGAAACAATTAAAACATGCAGGAGAGCGTGCCCTAGAGAGCTGAAGTGAGAACCTATGCTTTAGAATAAATAAAAGGGTGTGGAGTGAAGTTAATAATTAATCCTGTTCTCTTCTCTTTTCTTCTCTTCCTGTTCTTCCTTCTTTGTTATCTTTATATCCAGGCTGCATCCAAGTATATGAACTGCTTCCTTTCTCCCCTGCTGACAGTCTTTGCCAAAAATGTGGCGTTTTTTGCCGGCTCCCTTCTGGCCGTTCTCATTGCTCTGACCATCTACGATGAGGATGTTCTCGCAGTGGAACATGTTCTCTCATCCATCACGCTGCTTGGAGTCTGCATAACAGTTTGTAGGTAAGAATAAGTCAAATGAGCCTGTACATCCACAACACCTGTTTTTACTTTTATTGTTGGCAATTATTCTGTAGGTACATTGCTTTGCAAAAGTGTTAAATTTATTTTTTTTATTATTTTGGAACCACAAATCTCAGTGCACTGTGTAGGTAAATCCAAAATGATAAGAAAATGAGAGAAGCAGCCAAGAGGCTTGTGGTAACTCTGGAGGAGTTGCAGAGATTCACATTCTTATATGGGCGAATCTGCCCACTGGAAGAATATTACTTGTGCAGTCTACAAATTAGAGCTTGTGAGCCAAAAGTGACACTGCACTGCATCCTGAACTCACCACCATGATTGTGAAGCACCTTTCTGCTCCAATGATTTTCTTAAACAACAAATGAATACAAAATAGAATTAAATAAAAACGGCAATTTTGAAATATAATCTGTTAGAGGACCAATGTTACTATGTATGTGTCATAGTAATTTTCTTCAACCTGTTTTTCTCTCTTCAGGTCATTTATTCCTGATAAGCACATGGTATTTTGTCCTGAACAGCTGCTGCGGGTCATCCTGGCTCACATCCACTACATGCCTGACCACTGGCAGGGCAATGCCCACAGATATGAGACCCGAGACCAGTTCTCCCAGCTCTTCCAGTACAAAGCTGTAAGTGGGAAAATGGTATCCAGGATTAGATGTCAATTGTCTGAACTTGCCGATCCAACAGTACAATGCAGTACTGCACTTCCTTGCACTTTCCCAAGGAATCTTTGTCTGATGTAATTTGAGTTTTAGTCCATCAACATTTTTCTCCCCTGCAGGTGTTTATTCTTGAGGAACTCCTAAGTCCAGTGGTGACTCCCATCATTCTCATCTTCTGCCTGAGGAGGAAATCTCTGGAGATCATTGATTTCTTTAGGAATTTCACAGTGGAGGTGATCGGGGTGGGGGACACCTGCTCGTTTGCCCAGATGGACATCAGGCAGCATGGACACCCAGCGGTGAGGCTCATTCTGACAGGCGTCAGAAGTGCTTACGTCCAAGTCGTGCAACAGCCGATTGATTGGTGTTTGATTTCTACTCCGCAGTGGATGTCGGAGGGAAAGACTGAGGCATCCATCTACCAGCAGGCGGAGGATGGGAAGACGGAGTTATCGCTGATGCACTTCGCCATCACCAACCCACATTGGCAGCCTCCTAGAGAGACGACGCACTTCATCAGCCAGCTGAAAGAGCGAGTCCACAGGGAAACTGCAGGGGCCTCCTCTGAAACACATCCGCTCTCCTTGTCAGAGTCTGAAGTAGGGTCATAAACAAAGCGATATCACTGCGGTGATGTCTGAACTCTCCACAGTTAATTATTCATTTAATCTTTTGCCCTTTTTTTTCCTCACTCATAGCCAAGAAGTCTTGTTGCAAACATCTTGGCAGGTCCCTCCACACTGGGCTCTGTTCATTTTGCCTGCGACAGTTCTTTAACCAACAGTGCAGTTACTGGATTGCCCAGCGGGGCAACGGCCCTGCGCTCTCTCTCGCCAATCAGCAGCAGCCTTCACCTCAGAGGCAGTCTGAGTGCTGCTCATAGAGCGAGTGGCTTTACTGGCAGAGCAATGACAGGGTCTGGGTAAGAAAGCATAATGTTCAAATCAGCCAGAAATGCTGATATCTACAGAGTCTTGCAAAAGTATTCACACCCCTTGAACCTTTTTCATGTTATGGCCACAAACTCCAATGGATATGAATAGCATGTATGTGGAAGACCAAGACAAAGAGGAGAATAAATGTAACCTGGAAGTAAAATAATAGAGTTTTAATTTATTTTAGAAAGAAGAAGGCGAAGAAGTTTAGTGTGATTTCCTTCAGCACAGTTGACTCTGATACCCAAAAATAAAATTTGTTTGGAGACAACTCCTTTCAGAAGTCACCTTGTAGTAGTATATAGTCCACCAGTATGCAATTTAATCTCAATTTAAAAATAAAAACATCTGCTCACTGTGGACTTCAAAGGTTTGTTAAAGAACAAACTGTATCATGACGAGCCATTGAAACAGAGATTTAAGTATTTTAGAATTGGCAAAAAGTCAGTGCAGTGAAAGGTGGTTTTGATTAAATTCTGCTTTTTATCAGTGACATATTTTTATTTATGCAGTACTTTGTGTTGGTCTGCCACATAAAATTCCCAAAAAATAAACTGCAGTTTAGGATTGTAATGTAACAAAATGTAAACCAGCTCAAGAGTTAGGAATGTAACATTTCAGAAAATAATGAAAGGGTGATATTATAGGTAAATATTTTGATGGCAGTGGTGGTCGTGATAAACATTTCTGCTTTAGTTGCACTTCCAACTCTGTGACCTTTAGCATCTTAGGCATCGTAATATGTCACATGAGGGCATATTCCACCCCAAGAGTCCAGCTCCCTGGTATTATGATGTATTGTTAAAATCTTTAAGCCCTATCAAGTAGTTTTAGTACTTTGCAAGGTACTGAACTATCTTCCTTTCTGTTGTTCAACAGCTTACCTTTTTATTCCCTTGTTCTTCTTATTTCATCCCCTTTTTTACTCTCTCTGTTGTTAAGGACTGATGCCCGGACTGTGAGCTCAGGCAGCAGTGCATGGGAGGGTCAGCTCACTAGTTTAGTCCTGTCAGAGTATGCCTCGACCGAAATGAGCATTCATGCACTTTACATGCATGAGGTAAATATGTATGCTTGCTCATGTTAAGATGAATTGTCAATCCATTTAATGACTATTTCAATCAATATCAACTCGTGTCTTGTTTTGTTTTTCGTTAAGCTTCATAAGCAGCAGTCCCGTGGTGACCTGTCCCGTCACACGTGGCACAGGCAGGAGAGCGACGAAAGCAGCGACAGCATCCCCGATGAAGTGAGGAGTGAGCCGAGCACTCTCTCCCGAAATTTCCCACGCTCGCAAACCTTCCCCGCCAAGCTTCCGAGTCCCGGGGCCAGTTCCGCTTCAGCCACCAGCGGTACCATCGTGGGCCAGGATGGGGAAAAGGCACAGAGCAGCAGCCAGAGGCGTCACAGTGGGCCCGCCGCAGGTGCCTGTCACTGTTCCTTCTAAAAATATTATTATGCAAATTGGATTTAAGTGTCATAAAGATTACATTTTTTGTTGTGCTATTACATTTATAGATGTATGGTATGTGTGACTCTTTATAATCACTATAATTAATTTCAGAGAGCTGGGTTGATTAGTTTGTCTTGTGAACTCAATTAAAGGAAATCTACAGGTTCTATAAAAATAGTTCTCATCTAGTGTTTCTTCTCAACTACCTTCTCTTTAACTTTACTTTCAAGACCATTTTGGTACTGCTGGAAAGGTTGTGAGGACGGCCCGTGTGCCAATGGGTGGCTGGGCAGAGGACGGAAAAGCATCATCAAGACATCATGAGCCTGTACAAGAGGAAACTTCAGAGGATGAGCTGCCTCCTCACATACACAAAGTAAATGCTCTTTGGTTGGCAGAACTTATTAGCAGTCATTTTGCCTGCGTGTTTGTATTTCTAATATATTTGTCCTCTGTTTTGTTTTAGGTAACATAAGCCATATGAAGAAATACCATTACACTTAACTGAACACTCATCCTCATCCTTCTGCATACCTGTACCTAGGCTTGAAATGTGCAGCAGGGTTTATCACAACCCCTTTAAACTCTTTGGAAGTGAAGTTGACTGGATGCTTTGTACTAATAAATACAGCTGGATGTTATAACATTTTGACTTTTCTGTAGCAGGTGGCATGAAACTGCATTCATCACAAGAGTTACTGCAGGATCAAGTTGTCTCCTATAGCAAGTCAACGGCAAACTACACTAAGCATTTTTATGATGTCATACGATTATAAATAAAATTCATTGTGTTATTACAATGTAGGGGGAAAAAATATAAAGACTCAGGACTGAAGGAAGCATCCAATATTAATCCAGACTTTGTTCTTAATTGCTCACTCTTATAAATCTGAAAGAATGATTCTCTAAATCAATAACAAAAGTACAGAATGTGCTCAGAATGATTCCAGCAAAACAAGATCTATGATTTTTTTTTTTTAAGAAAAAGCTGTAATGTCTATATATGTTCTTGTACTAAATAACAGGAAGATGTGCATTATTTACACCCTGTTCTCTGTATTTTGACTTACATTTGACCTTTTTGCAAAAGTTAATGTCAGATAACTGACATACTTTCAACCATATTTTGAATTCTCGCCATGTGTATTTTTTTCAGTTAAATTTTTCAGAAATGGTTTGCGACTTTTCCATAAATGTAGTTCAGTTTGAACAGATTGATTCTTGCTAAGATGATTATTTAAACAGAGCAGCAGCCACCCAGGTGAACATATGTACATTTTAGATAATTGTATGGTTAGTCCACAATAAAAAACTGAATCTTATATTTAGAAATTTCTTAGGACTGCAGGTTTTGTTTTGGCACGACCCAGATTTTCTTTTTTGTATAAAGTTGCCCTTAATGCAACTGCATGAGAAGAGTTTAAACAAGATCACTCCCCTTGCACCAAATCTTTACTACTCACAGCATGGCTGTTCTGTCTCTTTATCACTTGGAAAATATGGGAAATGAGGAATTGCACTTTAATAATGTCTTAGGAAATGTACGTTTGGATTGTTTTATATGCTATGTTTGTATATTTTAAGTTATTTTATGTGTTAAATTGATGTGCCATGATGAGTGGCTGCTTTGAATTAAGTATGTGCCTAACTCTGAACACTGGTTTTTAAAACTCCTTAACTTTCACCCTCAAAATGCTTACAAATCAGTGGTGTCCATGAGCACATGGTGTCATGACAGTTGAGGGGTTAAAAAAGAACAATGTTACAATAATTAGGAACATGTATAGATGCAGGCTAATTGAAGGAATAGTAGCTGATTTCTGTTTTATAGATGCTGCATAATATTTTGTACAGTTGTAAATTAATCTATTAAAGACATGGCTATTACTCTGTGTGTCTTCTGAAATATTTGTTCACAGATGATCACTCGGAGCTCGTATTACATCAAATCGAGTACGAAATATCGTCAGTAATGTAGTTGAAGGGTTTTCTCTGTCTTCACCTCTTAGCTGTGTCAGAGCCCGGATAGCTCAGTCGGTAGAGCATCAGACTTTTAATCTGAGGGTCCAGGGTTCAAGTCCCTGTTCGGGCGATCGCGTTTTAGTTTAAATTGGCATAAATTTAATACAGTTCAGATTGGCGCAAGATTAATTAACTTCATTTATGTCATTAATAGCCTCTTTTCGCTTATGCTGTTACGCGAGTACCATTGTGTAAATATAAGTAAAAGTGGAGTTGCAATAGGCCCAAACTTAAATGATTCAGAGCCTGTTTTTAAACACGCTTGATGTGTTTGCTCGTGTTATTTATTTGTTTGTTTTACGACTTTACATGTATTTAGGAATGCGTACAACGCGTACTAATTGCATTACGTCACACGCCACTGGAGCGCCTTCTAGTTGGAAGAAGGAAAACCAACAATAATTGAAGACAAAAAGTTTTCAAACACTGCCTGTCTGTCGATGCATAACAGCTGTTTTCAGTGAGTAATGTAATCGATATAATCAGTCAAATCAAAAGTTATCCGACCAGCCCTACAATATACATTTTTTTAAATATAAAGTGGCACTCAAGCAATATTTAACTCTTTCTGCTAAAAATGTACAGTTAATGAACTAAGAGTTATAAAAATGTGAAACAACCATATGAGAGTTGGGGAATTAAGCAATTAAACCCTTACATAGAATAACGTGTTCGCATATTCAAACTAAAAACAAGAGGTAGATTCATACGCCTTATTGATTGGCTACAAGACTCGTCAATTAAACATTGGTGGCAATAAACACCAATGTGATTGGTCAGTTGTATTCTTGTTTTGAGTGACGTGTAAGATAGGCGGGGCTTTAGAGGCAAAGTTCATGTGTTAAAAAAATATTACAATTTGATTGGACCGTTGGAGGAAGAAAACTGGCTAAGGGCGGAGTTCAACCGACTTGGCGGCCATACTGAATGTTGTCCATTGACAGTTAGGCGTGTTGGGCTCCAACATTTTTATTGAACCTAGGGGACATATCAGATTAAAGAAGTGTAGTGGCTTTCCAGTCCGGTGCTAGGACGAATGTCCTGGATTGTTGCTGACTCTATTACCAAGCTATGGATGAAGCTGAACGACAAAAGAAGTTAGAAGTTGGGAGAGCCAAGGTTTGTTGCTAACGTTTGATGCTATCTGTTAGCAAACTCTTTTGTCATAGCTTTGCATCTGATCACAGCTAATTGCGCCCACTCCTAAAATTTCTTAGCTTCTCTCGTAGTTTATAAATCCTACTTGATAAAATACTGGCTTTGGCCATTCAGTTTGGTTTCTGTGTTTATGAGTGGGCATTTACATTAATTAGCTTTCCGCTAGTAAACCGAATCTGCTTGTACATTGCTGTAAACAAAACAAGCGCGTAAGGGTTTAAATTAGTTTAAGGTCTAAAGTGTTAATAATTTATTGCTACGTTTGAGTTGAGGTAAAGTGCAGAGGTGGGCGATCTCTCAAACTATATTATTAAATTCATGGGCATATAGATACTTTGTTGCTATGTCGGATCTTTGGAAAGTTAGGTCAGATAAAAATATGCTCGATCTACCTTATTACTTTTCAGCAACCTTATAACAGCTTAATGGCTCATGTTTTTAACTACATAGCCTACAAAAACAGCTAGTTTAAGCTAACTGAAACTAGCTGGGGGCAGGTAATTGGTCAACTAATTACCTGCCCCCCCCCCCGGGGGGGGGGGGTTGGGGGGGTGGGGGGGGGCGGGGGGGGGGTGTGGTGGGGTGAGACAGCCACAAGGGGGGGAATTGTGAGACGAAGGGTGGGGGGGGGGGGGGTG
>CAEGAD010036901.1:0-22933 GCA_903067055.1 Poeciliopsis paucimaculata
ATCCATCCATCCATCCATCCATCCATCCATCCATCCATCCATCCATCCATCCATCCATCCATCCATCCATCCATCCAACCAATCAACCAACCAACCAACCAAAAAATCCATTCCTCCCTCCTTTGCTGTGAGCAACACTCAAATTCCCAACAAGAGGTTTTAAAGATGGCTGTTTATGGCTCGTGTTGCCGTGGTTACGTCCATCCATTAGACCCTTTTACATAACAGAAGGGCAAAGTTCTATGGGTTCCAGTGATAATGGATAAAAAGTCCATTAAGATGACAAAGATGCGCAGAACATTTAATAGCAGCATTTCAGCTCAGGGTGGAGGATGACAACGTTTTATTGAAACACAAACAGAATATTCTTACTTCTTTTCTCCATCCTCCATGTACTCGCTCCTGTAGAAACCTCCCAGATCGTCGGCCAGCTCTCCAGTGAACTCGGTGTGGAGGCTGTACCTTTGACCTTTCACCAGTTTACCGTCCAGCTCCAGAACCAGGAACTGAGTCTCCGTCTTCAGCCAGGAGTTCTTGATGGATGGTGCGCTGCCACTGCTGACGGCTGAGAGCTGTGCATGCTTCTTATTTGAATCCAGTGTGTAGTTCAGCTTGTTAGAGTGGATAAGAATGAGATCCGTCTCCTCCACGCACTCAAACTCCACAGATGAGTTTCCTGCAACACAAGAAAGCCGTCAGAAATGTTCCAGTTCAAAAATTATTTCTAAGAATGTTATATTTAAATATAAATGTAATCATTATTTTTTAAAAATCTTGTAAAATTCCAAACTGTGTTGAGGTAAATTACAAATGTTACTGAATCTGTTTTGTTTTGTAATTTAACTGAACAGATCATCAACATTAACAGATCGCTGCAGATGTTGCACATGTTTTTTCCACTTTTGACTCAAGAGGTTTGTAGGCCTGAAACTTTCAGTCTGCATCCATTTTAGTTGTTCTACACAATTTGGTTGGATTTTTAAAAATGATGCTGGGCTCAGTCCTTGTGGCTGAAGAAAGGCAGATTTAAACCTGAACTGTGATCTAGACTAAAGGTTTCCACCGTCCAGCTTTACCTGTGAAGATGTAAAGCCCAGTTGTTGGATCTGATTTCAGTCGGGGCCACAGGGTCACGCTGTAGTGGTGCGGCACCAGGGTTTTTGGCAGCCGATATTTGTCCCATGGTTCGTTGGAAGGGGTCGGTGTTGTAGTGGGTTTAGGAGTCGTTCCTCCTCCTTCAGTTGGCAACGCCTCGTTGTTTTTGGATTTTTCCTGAGAGTAAACGACAGACAGAGCGATGATGGTGCACAGGGCAGCCACTCCTATTATGATCCCTGCGACTGCAAGAGATTTGCTGATGAAGAAGCCTTTCGCCATGGTGTCTGTCTGCCTGCACTGACAAGTGATGCCTGTTGAACCTTTATTTGTAACCATCTGCCCCTCCCATTCACAGCAACAGGTGACATATTAACAGAGACCGGAACACCTACCTGATGGCGACTCCCTGAAATGAGAAACTTTAGAAACCCTAAATTGAATTTGAATTAATTCTCCTTAAACATTCTTGCCATTTATAAATATATTTTATAAATATATATTTTAGGCTGTTCTTACTGATTTTTAGAAGGAATAATCTGTTTGTAAATGATTCAACTGAGGATTTTAAAATGTATTTATTTATTAATGTTCTGAAATCTCTGTGTGCTGCTGCCAGTCTTGACCAGGATTCTCTTGCAAAATAGATTTTTTAATCTCAGTGTGGTTTTCCCTGGAGAAAATTTAAAAAAAAAACAAACAAATAAATAAATCAATAATCCAAATCCACAGCAGTTGGTGATAAGTAGTTCATGATTGCATCAGGACCCTCTGATGTTATCTACATTACAGCACCAAATTTCAGAACCGCAGTAGAAAAACACACAAAAACAGCTGACTTGATAAAACAGTGAGACAAAGACCGATAATCAAAACTAAGGTAAACTAATATAAGCAAAATGCAGCTAGGCTTAAGACATCTAAAGCAAGCTAAGTAAAGTATATTACTCTAACTAAAGTGTATAAAGTAAGGTAAGCTAATATACACAAAATGTTGCTAATTTAAATTTAGCTAAGTGCATCTAAAATAAATAAATATGCTAAGCTAAAGTGAGGTAAGTTGTTCTAAACTAAGCTAAGCTAAATGAAATGCAAGTGTGATATTCTAAACTAACATGAACTATGCCAAACAAAAGGAAATTAACTCTACTAAACTAAGGTAAGCTAAGCTAAAGCTACACAAAATGCAGCTAAAATGTGAAAATCTACACAGGCTAAGCTAAGCTAGCTTGTTTAGATAAGCAGAACTAAACTAAACTCAGCAAAGATTAATTAAAGTAAAATGGAAAATTATATTCTAAACTAAGGTAAGCCAGGCTTCCCTTGCAAAATATAGTTGATATATGCAAAATGAAGCTAGGCTAAACTCGTTTAAACAAAGCTAATGTGAAAGAAGTAGTACTAAACTTAGCTGGTAAACTGAAACAAAGCTAAGACAAGCAAAACTAAATTAAACCCAGCTGAGATGACCAAAGCTAAAATGATATAAGCAATACAAAATGTGTTAATTTATGGTAAACTTAACTAAACTACCAACAACATGTTACTGAACTAATTCTGGAAATTCTGTTAATACAAAACTTCATTCTGGGTTTTTCATAAAACAATAGAAGCAACAAAAAGAGTTGGATAATCAGTAGAAGAAATCTACTTTTCATTTTGAGTTTACAGCCTCAGTATTTCAAAAGAAGTGAATATGAAACGGAGTTCATGAAACACAGTTTTAAACTTTTCTATTTGTTAATGAGTACATTTCCACGAGTTTGTATAATCATATTTTATCTCATGGGTTGGACTTTAACAGGTGGGCAATTTTCCATCATCTTTTTATTTTATGAATATTATTTTATGGTGTTGAAGCAGTAAAGCAGAGTAAAGCAGAGTCACAATGAGCAAGTAGAAGAAAGGTTATGAAATATCAGATTCAGCTTCAGTCCTTAATCCTTGTACTTAAGATCCGTATCATCCTATGGCCAATAATTACTGAAGAAGAACCAGGATGTAAAGGGAATTATCTCCCTTCAAGGGTTTAATTATTTATGTTCATGCGTGTCATAAACCAACTAAATTATTGTGCAGTAATGAAACAGTAGGGTTCAGAATTTTCTTCTTCACAAATCTGACATAATCAATCAATATTTACCACTGAATGAACATAATAAAAAGAAGTTTTGAAATAATTTTATTTAATAAGGGGAAAGGTATGCAAACTGAATAGTAAACACGTTTCTGAATTTTTGGCTTCGTGTTTTAATTTTAGTTACTAAATACACGCCAGATTAGTTCCAGATTTCCAGATTTATTCATGCAAGAAGTTGCATGAATAAATAATGTTTGAAATATTAATTAGGCAAAGTAATCCAAATTTACTCTACAGAGGGAGGGAAAGAAAGTCCACAAATATAAAATATAAATCTTTTTTTTTTTTTCCTGTTTGGAAAGAAAAAAACCTTAACGATAACTGGGTTTTTCATCCAGCTTGACCATTTGTTGCCGTTTAATCTGTTCTGTTTATCATTCTCATTGATAACAGTGAAAGGTTATGACATTTAGTTGCTTAGTAAAAAATATTTAATTTGATCTAAACATTGATTTAAGTTTGTAATTTATTCAGTTTAATTCTTGTTTTCTACAACATTTCAGGATCTTTGTTTTTTGTGCTTGAAGAGAACAAAAACAGAAAATCAGGGGACCAAACAAACAACCTTGAGGTGCTCCAGTTTACTAAACCTTCGATGAACTGGATGATAAAATCAGCATCTATAACTCATTAGTTTTGACTTCTTGCTGTTAACTTTGAGCTCTGTTGTTTGAGTTTTCTTTACATAACAACATACAATCATATCACTAGTAAATATTAGGTTACCTTAAATTGGACAAACTTTGGGAATAACAAGCTAAAGCCGAACACACAAGCTTGAGGTACACCACGCCTAATATTAGCATTTAAGAAAATTATGATCTTACAACCACTTTATGATGACATCAGCTTTAAAAAGATGTTGTAAACCATACTATTTTGTAAAGATATTGCTCCAAAACATCTGCTTTCAGAAATTTGTGAAATATTCTGTTAATGTTTCAGTCAGATTGTTCCTGATTTTTTTGTGACAGGAAAAATATAGAAAAATTAATAACGTGGACTGAAAACCGGGACGTGACACTAAGGATATCTTGTTGAAACCAAAGATAATAACAAACACAATGTCCCCTAAACTTAACTACAACAAATATTTTATCACATTTCCCTATAAATATTCCAGTTTGAAATAATTTTCCACCTATTTTATACTTGGTCTCTGCTTTATTCCTGCAAAAATACCTTTAATCAAAAAAAAAATTAAATCAAATTTTATTTGTATAGCACATTTCAGCAGCAAGGCGTTTCAAAGTGCTTTACATTATAAACACAAAAACACAAAGTCATGCAACATAGAATCAACAATCACAAACTACATTAAGTCAAGTGCCATAATAACGCAAATAAAATATTTTTAATAATTAGCCTACAAAGCTCAGTTAAATGTAATATTCAACCTAATGTCACGGCGCTGTCCTTAACATTCCCGACTGGATAATAACTAACTTTAGAGTTTGCTCAGAGCAAACCCTAGATGTTCTCACGTGATGTTTTTCTCACGTCACATGAGAAAAACTCTCCTTTCAGACAGGGAAAATTATGAGGTCATATAAAGCACAACGTGTTTGATTACCATCTATTTATTGGACACCAAGGTTGAATATTTTTCAATTATGATAACGATAAATGTCAGTGAGCGAGTCTGAATGCGGAGGTTTCACAAGCAACCATTTATGTGATTATGTTGCTGCTCATATCTTGTTTTATCTCTCAAGAACGTTTTTAATGACTCATTAAAAGCCAAAGATTAAAGAGCTGAGATTATGTGTAAATTCAGTTTATCAGACAAATAAGTGTTTGTCATTTGAAGAAAAATAAAGCACAAAATTCAAATTTTCAACATGGAAAGTGTCAGTTTTTGCTGTAATAACAGGATTTATTCACCTTTTTTAGCTCAATATTTTGAAAGTAAATATATCAAAATATGCTTCAGCTTAGTGATATTGCTCCAAAACATCTGCTTTTAGAAGTTTGTGAAATACCTGTTACTTCTTCCAACAGGTAGCAAGAAGTAACACCCTGATACAAACAATATATAATGTATATATTTCACACCTGAGTGTATACTTTTATTGTGAAGGGTTAAGGTGAGGTGAGAAGACACCAACGATTGGACTACATTCTAATTTTGTTTTGTAAGGGAAGACATTGAGAATAAAACAAGACTCAAATTGTATTTTCGTCTTTTTCTGCTGACATCCGAAACATTGGCGACCCCGACGTGACCTGAACACGCAGCCTTCCTACCCTACGCCACAGTATTGTTAATCAATCAATCAATCAATCAAATTTTATTTGTATAGCACATTTCAGCAGCAAGGCATTTCAAAGTGCTTTACATCANTTATCCATTTATCTAAATGTTTTACTTTGTGCAGATCCTGATCTTTGACATACTTCCAGTCGTTTGATTTTAGACTGTCTATTGGCTAATTTTTTACTTATCCCTTTCCCTATCACGTCAAGGAATTTAAGCGCCTGTTTTCGCCGGACTCCGTCGTCCGTTTCTGCTTGCAGGATATCAACCATATTTTTTAATGGTCTCAGGCAAACGAGCATACCTGCAGGGTGTTCCAGAAACCTTTTGGTGCATGCAGGACACCAACTCCGTTGTTGCAGCGTAGAATACCTGTGGTGTATTTTTAGGTCATCCACAACGTATTTGGTGAGTAATATTTTGTAACAGATTTTTGTAATAGATGTGAAGTTTGTCAAAATATCTTTATTTATTCTTCAAATTCATTTTATTTAGTCAAGAAGTTGTTTCTCCAGACATTTATTTGTGTATTAAGTTTTGTTATTATGCTCTTGACGGTTGGTGGTTACCGTAGCAACCAGTAACTGACTGTTTGCCCCCCTTCTTCTGTTGCCGTCTGTGTTTTCTTTACAAGTACTATATTTTAGTATGTATTTTAGACAAATTTAATCATATGCAGCGTTTCATGAACAATTTTTGGTATATGTTTTTAGCTGTTATTATTAATGTTGTGTATTTTACCCATGCCTAATTTTACAAGTGTTTACTGCTGTCAACTGCTAATTGGAAGTTTTTTTAAAATTGTATTTTACTTAAAGTAAAGGGACAGAAGCTGCTGGACTGATGTTAACCACCGACTTGATTTCCTCTTTTGTTAGAATAAATACCTGAGTGTCTGTTGTGAAGTCAACTTACTGGAACTGAGACAAACAGAAGGGTTATGCAACCAATCAATCAATCAATCAATCAATCAATCAATCAATCAATCAATCAATCAATCAATCAATCAATTTTATTTGTAGAGTACATTTCAGCAGCAAGGCAATTCAAGGCTTTACATCATAAACACAAAAAATACCAAGTCATGAAGGACATAGTCAACAATTGAAATGCCCTGTTGCAGGTTACCAACAGGGCACATTCATACGTAAACCGTTACAATATCATAAGTATAGTTTAATTACAGAGGCGTAGGCTGAAAGTTTAGTTTATTATCTTTATGTCTGTATTTGACTTTTAGTTTTCATTCACAAACCGTGTTCAGTCACTTCCAGTCAGAAGTTTATGACTTCTGAGTTTCGCGGTTTTAAACGTCACACCGTCCTGATAAGCATAGACAGTGCTCTTTACTCCAACACGAATAAATTAAGATAAAAAAAGTGATGGTGAATTGGATAAAAAGGGCAAGGACCCAGACCAAATCCCAAACTCACATAAGTTTCATTTCCCAACTGTTTGAACACGCTGATCTAATTCTGCAGAAACCACCACACCCATAAATATGGACAGAAATTTATTACAGGATGTACTTTCATCCCAACAACATAGATGTCAGAAAAAATGCTAAATGTTTTATCTTAAGCTCATTATACATCACATAAATCTGCCAACGAATTTTGAGTTAAAATTTTAGATATCCATTAATGTATTTATTTATTTAAATTTCTTTGGCTTTCCCTTTAAACATCAAAAATACTATATTTCAATTTGACTGCTGCTTTATTTATTTATTTAGTTATTTATTTGTAGTGTCTTTATCCACTTCTCTCTGTAATTCCTAGTCATTTACCTCTCTGTGTTATATTGTTTTCCACCAACTAAATACGGTTTTATCGCAGGTCTCTGAGTTTTATTTATTTATTTTTATTATTATTATTATTATTATTTATTGGCTCTCTGATGAATATTAAAATAGATCAGGAGCATATTAATGAAAATGATCAAAAAGAGCTGGAACAATATATTTTAACAGCCAAATTCTTGCTAGAGGTGATTTTAGATACCCATTAAAGATTATTTTAGGTTTTGTGTTAAACACCAGAGGCCGAGACCTAAAACAACCAATGTTTTTATAGTTTTCAGCGATAAATAAGTAAAGCGGTGACATTTCCGACGCTCGCGAACGCAACACGCTGTTTTTCTTTTGTCGCTATAGCAACAGAACACAGAGAAACGCAGGGGAACTCAGTGACCCAGAACCTTATGGTGAAATTTGATAACAACGTTTGGGTTTTTATCGGCAGCACCAACACGCGGTTAGGCTGACATGCCACTGCATGTGACCGACTACACGTGGACCCAGACGGACTCCACGGTCCACATCAGCGTCCCCTTAAAGGGAGCGACGGCTGCTGGAGTGGACATCGTGTCAACGGAGGAGTATCTAAAGGTGAAGGGTCAGGGGGTCATACTACTACTACAACTACAACTACCACTACTAATAGTAGTAGTAGTAGTAGTACTACTACTAGTACTACAAGCACTACTACTAGTAGTACTAGTAGTAAATAAATAAATAAATCAGCTACAACTACTAGGACTACTACTACTGTATTAGTAATAAATAAATAAATAATGATAATAGTAATAATAATGGTTCATTTATGTATTTTTGGATTGGTAGTAACAGAGATTTAATGTAAACAAACAGAGATTGTAATTGTAGTATGGAGCACCCTAGGGGACATGGAGAATTTTTACTTGATTAATTGCATTAATTGTATTTGAGCTATACTTGAATATCTAAAGTATGATACACTACTCACTGAGTAACTTCACTGAATGAAGAACAAGCTTGTTTTGACCAAAAAAATCACCAGAAGCTTTAGTTTTTGTTAACATTTCAGAAGTTTCATATTGAAAGAAATTGATGTGGAAAATTCTGCTTTTCCTGTTTTTGTCATTTTCTTATCATGTTACATTAATTATTTTCATTTTGGTCCTTTATAACGCTAAAATTTTCGCATAAATTACGATTTTTGGTCTGTCCTCTGAAGTAATTTTAAAATATTAAATTATTGATGTTTACTTTTTCACTCTTATTTGAATAATTTCTTAGATGGGACATGAATACATGGAAGACGTTTATGTATTGTACAGAAAAGGAGTTTTTAAAACTTTGTGGCTCGTTCTCTATAAAACACCAAAGACCAGGTACAGAGGAAAAACCATAAATCTTCTCCATACCTAATCATGGTTATTTCACAAGACACTTTAAGTTATATCTTGCTGCTCAGAAGTTATAAATCTGACTTAAATTACCTCTTAAATTTCCAGAAGTCAAAAATATATATGCATCTACAGAAAAATGTATTTAGAAATGTGTTTAGAAATTCAAGACATATTTTACAGAAAGATTAAAGATTAGTGGTGAGGAGGATAAATGTTCTGCTGAAGGAAACAGTTTTCAAATTTTATGAAATTGCAAATTTTCTTCTGGCTTTTTGTTGGAATATTTGATGAGTTTGATAAATGAAGACATGGCAACATGTTTCCTGATTCATCCATTTTGCTCCTTGTTCTCATCCTCCTCAGGTCCATTTTCCTCCCTTCCTGTTTGAGGCCTTCCTGTTCGAACCCGTCGATGACGGGCGAAGCACTGCGAAAGTCGGAAATGGCGTCGCTGTTTTCACTTTACCAAAAAAGACTCACAAAATCTGGGAGCATCTGATGATAACCACAGGTCAGATTTTTCCAAATTATTCCTAAACTGGGACAAAAGATCTGAATTGAATGTGTTTTATTCACCAGTAGAAGTGTAAATGCTGTGTAATAAATAAAGTTTATCGTGTTTTAGATGATAAAGGAACAAAGAAGGCGATCAGAGAGAGAGCTTTACTGACACAGGAGCAGAAACTTTCTGCAGATTTGAAACTAAAAGCAGAGAAACGGCAAGCAGAGAAGAAATATGCTCTGGAGACGATGATGAAGGTAAAAAAAAAAAAACATCGGGAATTGTGTTGACTTACTGGAAACCTGCATTTAAAAAGAGAACGCAGCTTAAACTAAAAAAAAGACTTAACTGGTCACAAGTAATTTAATTTATAAAATTAACTTTATTTACATTTGTTTACCTTGATAACTTAATAAATTAACATGGATAAACTTGATTTACTGTGAGGAATTAATTTTTTTAAGTTGGAGCTGCGTTCTCTTTTTTACAGTGTGATGTTTAGTGACTTAAAATTACTTTAAATCAGCTGGAGAAGGAGGAAAGAGACAGAATCCAGCAGATGAAGGACGCAGAGCGAGAGAAAACGACGGCGGAGCTGGCAGCGTGGCAGCTGAGGCAGAAACAGGCCCAACAGAACCAGAACCATCAGACCCAACAGAACCCAAAGACACCTGGAAACAGACAAACAGATATCAGGAAGAACAAACAAGGTGAGATCCTTCCTGCTGATCAAACGCTTCCTCCTGATCTATAACGTCAGATTCAATGAAAATCTTCCTGCCTGTAGTTCACAGCGATGCAGAGAAGAAGAAGAAGATCCGAGCCCAGCTGCCTCCTCCCAGAACCTGCGGAAACATTCCAGTTACGTTCACTCCTCGAGTTTTCCCGACAGCGCTTCGAGAGTCACGGGTTCCCGAAGAGGAAGAGGTGAGTCTGTGATGCTCGACATTTCACTGGAAAACTGTTGGAATCCAAACATTCCTGCTACTTTTTCAACAAAATGTTGTAAGTTTCCCACTGTGATGTTCCCACTTAAAACAGGCCAGCAGTGAAATGTCCGTCACTGGAAAAACACAACATAATTCCAAGTATTTTTGGTCTTACAAGTATTTTGTAATGCAAATATCTTAGTAAATTTGAAGTAAGAAAACTAACTTACAAGTAACTTTTCAGGATATATAGAGGCTTGTTTTGAGTCATTAATTTCTTAATATTGATAATTAAAAAAGCTTTCCTCAATCTCTGCTTCAGCTTTTAGGAGCTTTAACGTTTTGTGATTGTCTGGAGCAAAAAAAAGTAATTACATTTTGCTTCTAAACAGTGGCTGAAGAAGCAGGCTGAGGCGAGGCGAGCGATGAGTACGGAGCTGGAGGAGCTGGAGGACCTGACGGAGGAGGAGAGGAACCCCGACTGGCTGAAGCAGAAGGGCGAGTGAGTAGAACTTACAAACTTTGTCAAATTTCCACTAACGTTGAAAAAACACAATTTCGCAATTGCGCTGTTTCCATTAAAAAAGAAACGCAATTAAGATCACGTGAATAAGTTTGTTCACATGGTAAGTCATCAGAAAACATCATCCTCCTACCACTTCCTGTGGTCTTTTTCATCATTTCCGGCAGTAGTAGCAGCCGGTTGTTGACCACATGACTCATGATGCGAAAAAGTGTTTCCATTGCTGTTTTGCAAAATATGCTAATTTTGATACGACCAAAAAAATCACCACATGCTGGCGCAAAAACATGAGTTTTTTTTCGACATTGAAATGTTCCCTCTAAACAAATTAATTTTCAGTTTGCACAATCATACGGTCAATGGAAACGCAGCTAGTGAAATCTGATCAGATCCAGTAAACGAACTCGCTCCTCTTCAGTAAGTGTTTCTCAAACGGCGACTACGTGGGAGCGGTGAATGCGTACACTCTGGGGATCCGCCTCAGCAGGAAGCTGCCTGCTCTCTACTCAAACAGAGCGGCGTGTCACCTGAAGCTCAGGAATCTGCACAAAGCCGTCGAGGACTCCTCCAAGGTTGGTCTGATGATGGTTTTTAGACCTCCACGTAGGGCTGGACAATAAATCAATAACAGTGCTTATCCCCATAGGCACGTGATCAATACTAATAGCTAATACATGTGATAGAAAATTCAATACTTTAACTGAACTTTGATCCAGAACTGCACAGCATTCTGATTGATTTCTGATAGGCAAAGAAAAAGCTTTCATGAACAGCTAACCGAGGTTGGTGGAATCAACTAACTCACTCATTCTTTGGTTACCTAGCAACTGACTCACTCTTTGGTTACCTAGCAGCTCACTCACTCTTTGGTTACCTAGCAACAACTTGTTGAGAACTTGTGCATCAGTTTAAGGTTTCTGTGCATCATAACTGTTTAAAAGTAACAAATAAAACAATGACATGGAGAGAAAACAGGAAATGTCACTTTGCCACTTTGACAGTAATTCCAATATTTAAAACAAGAAACAAATCAATAATTTTGGATATGAACCGTTTATATAATGATGTGTTTTTCAGCCTTATTGTCCAGTCCTACGTTGATCTTTTCACATTTTGAGGTTAGAAGTATTTTTTTTTTTTTTTTTGTAAACTTGTACAGCATCTGAAATTTGGCTTCAGATGCCAAATTTAACCCTGAGTTCTGTCTGCAGGCTCTGGACCTGTTGACCCCGGCCGTTTCTGCCAACGCTGCAGCCAGAGTCCGAGCCAGAGTCCGCCGAGGATCCGCATTCTGCCAGCTGGAGCTCTACGCTGAAGGTCTGCTGTTTCCGTAAGGGTTTAAACACCTTCACAGTGCCTTACAAAAGTATTCACGCCCCATTTTCTATGCATTTTATCCACATGGCACTGCAAAAACACAAAATCTTACCAAGTATTTTTTTTGTCTTGTTTCCAGTGCAAGTATCTCAGTACTCTTGAAATAATACAAAACAAATGAATAAGTAACTTTTCATCAAGATATAGAAGTTTGTTTTAAGCAAATAATTCCTTAATATTAATGAAAAACTTCTAGTTCCACTGGCAGATTATATTAATCAATATTTTAATCAATTATGCACCATTTTGGATTGGTTTATCATATGAAATCCGAATAAAAAACACATTTTAAGCTATATCAATACATTTTTGATGGCACTGTGAATATCATTTGAGGACAGAATGCTTTTTTTCTTTTTTTACTGGCGTTGCAGAAAACAGGTGATCAGCTGATCGATCTGTTGTTTTCAGGACTACAAGACTATGAAGCAGCTCTGAAGATCGAGCCCCACAATGAGGCGCTGCAGAGGGACGCCCAGATAATCCGAGACATAATCCAAGGTTCTGCTGGACAAAATGGGACACAGTGACACACAAAGACACGAGTCAAACTCACCTGGAACAGAGAGACCGATGGTATATATAGATTAACTAATGCTTTAAAACACAACTGGAGAATCAAAAGTTTTGTTTTTAACTAAAATTATTTAATTTGTTGCATTTTTAAAAACTTCAGTGACAGAATAAACTTTTTAATCATTATTTGTACCTTATTAAAGAATGTTTGATGTTTAATAAGTTTATTTTATTTATACTCAGTCTGTGAATGTTTTTTTCTTCTTTCAACATTAAAGCAAAAATATTTAAGAATTCAGGAAAAAAACTGATTAAGTTGGTTGGGATAAAAATATTCCTTAAATCCAAACACTTTGTGTTCTTAGCTCAGGAATATGCAACCTTTAAAATCCAAATAGTCCTTTTTGCCCTCAGTTCAGCTAAATAAAAACTTGTTTAGAGCCATAAATGCTACTTTACGTTTCAGAAAAATGCTTGTAATTGTTGATGAATATCTTATGTAGGAAATGTATTACCATACTTGTTCTACTTTTAGTTTTTAAAAGAGGGGAAAACAAACAAAAAAAAAAAAAATAGGAAAAGGTGGATGGATAAAAAATAAAATATTTTAAAGAAGCACAAACTTCCTAATCTAACAAGGAGAAAAATTGATCTAAAAAATCACTGGTACTTTTTAGTCTCATTCTGTTATGGAAATGAAATTAAAAAAAAAAAAAAAAAAGCTCTAATAAACATGTTTATTGTATGAATTATTGTCATGTTGGTCCTAAATAAGCTATTTTTCAGGTTGCAGATCCTGGTTCAGCTCAATGAGTAAGTTTGTTGTTTCCGGTCCTGGTGCGCCCTCCTGTGGCGAACATCACCAATTACATCCTCGGGCAAAACATCTGGATCAAATTGCTCAGTGAAACTACATCATCATTTTGGACATTTTTGTTCTTGCACAACTTTCTTCTACTCCGGTACTTCAATTTTGACTTTGACTATGCCATTGCATCACTTTGACAGTTTCTGTGTGTCTGTCGCTGTGTTTTAGTATCATTGTCCATCAGCTAATTCACATTTGACTCCCAGATCATCTTGTCTGCAAAACATAGACAAATCATCAGGCCTCCTCCTAAATGCTGCTGAGGTTTTGGTTCTAACATGATAAGTTTGGTTTTCTCCAAACATCTCAACTTTGGGCTCATCTGTCTGATGTGGTTTTCAAGCTGTTATTGCAGAGCATCGTGAGGTATTAATGCTAATGTCGATTAATGCTTTATTAGATTCCAATCGATTCAATAAAGTCCGCTTAAGCTTTATTCTAGTGTTGCAGTTTGGCCGCCATTCAGCAGGGGGCGCCGCTGGTCATCCGTAAGCAGAACCGTTGATACAAAAACAAAGATGGCGGCTGTTTAAAAACATGACGCAAACAAGCAAAGATGATTTTGAGGTCTGTGGTGAGTTAATGCACTAAACGGAGTGAAGTTTTAATAGACGATTTTTATGAATATCTTTGTTAATGTGTAATTGTTTAACATTTTATTCTTGCCATCTTTTATTTGTCTATCAACATATTTCTGTTTTGTTATATTGTATCAGTATGTCTAAGTGTAAAACACTTTCTGTTTATCCAGTCTGTATTTAATACAGCTGATGCAACAATTATGCTAAAATTTAATGTTTATTAAACATATTAAAAATTTAACCCTTTATGTTAATTCATATTTATCACTTAATGATCGATAAGATCAATCAACTTTATATTAATTCATTAATGGATTTACTTAGCTAAGACCAATGTGACCTCAGCAGAATATACCAATAAACACACTAAGGAGAGTTTTTTATTTTATTTATTTTAACAAAAATATGAAAAAATGCAGAACATTTTGCAACCTTAAGTTTGAAACTTTCCAGTCTACAAATATTAAATCTAGAGCAGCACAGTGAGCTTCATCTAGCTGCCAATAAACGGCTCTGTACAGGAACACAGTGAGTAAATACAGATATATACACAGCAGATTCAGGCACTTTGGAGCTTCTGACGTCACTCCTCTTTATGAAACAGTGATTTCTTCACCGTCGGACTCTGACTGTTTGCTCAGATCTGATGGAGAGGAGGGGCTCTGGTGATGAAGATGATGATGGTGGCGGTGGGGATGCGGCTCCTGGCTGTCGGCTGCAACTCGGGTCAGCCGCTTGCAGAAGGTGCTGCCCACGTCGGTCAGGTCTGGGTGGGGGTTGGTTTTGGTGGGGAGGGTCTGCTGGCGGCAGCCGCCCGTCGAAAGCAACTCGCGCTCCTTGGAGTTCCTCCACTTCATCCTGCGGTTCTGAAACCAGATCTTCACCTGCGAAGTGCGAAACAGAGCGTTGGTTAGAAAGGACGCCATCTTTAATTTCTACACATTTAATAAAAGGTGCTGCTGATCAAAAGTATTGATTAACGAGTCTTTGGGTTGTTTGGTGATCTGGGGGAATATTTAAGGTGGACGCAACATTTCCCAGAAAGGGAAAAGATTGGCTAATTAACCCCGAGATCAAAGAGACAATGATCAGAAAAAATGACCAAAAACCTACAAGGATGGATGGATGAACGAATGGTTGGTTGGATGAAAAGATGAATGGGTGGATACATAAATGGATGGATGGATGAACAGATTGATAGATGGTTGGTTGGATGGATTTGTTGTCTTTCAAATATGTTGCTTTTGAGAATCATCTGACTAGAATCACAAAGTTTTAACCAGAAAATGGTGATAGATTTTTCTTTGTTGTTAAATAACGACTGAATTACAAACTTTAACTGATTTTAATATTTTAAACAATTCACTTATATTAGAACTGAAAAAACTTTTACATTTTCAGAATTATTAGGTTTTCCATCCAATAAATATGTCAAAATCTACAAAAAAGAAAAAGCCCATCTTCATTACATAGATGATCCAGTAGAGGGCAGCAAACCTGCACTTCGCCCTCACTGTCTGCAGCAGATTATTAATCACTTCCTGAACTGGTCCCAGTCGCACCTGTGAGTCCTTCAGTCCCAGTTTACTGGCCAGTTTCTTCCTGTCTGGTTTGCTGATGTACTTCTGTTTCTGGAAGGTTCTCTCCAGCGCCTTCCTCTGGAGGTCCGAGAACACGGCCCGCCGCAGCATGCCCCTCCTGGGCTTCCCCCGGGGGGCCAGGGGCCACGAAAACGTTCCTGGGACTGGAACCACAGAGGAAGAGGAGGAGGAGGAGGCTGCAGGAACAGAGAACAAGATCCCTTATCAAAGGAAAATACACTCACCAATGAAATATATTATTTTCCCAATACATAAATATATAAAATTGTATATTATACAAGATATTATATGTTCATGTAATATATTGCAATATATGCAAATGGACACTTTCCATATATTGCAATATGTTAAACATGCATATATAATATATGTTTATATATCCCAAAATAAATGTAATTTGATGTTTATGAATATCCACCAACATGTATTCAGATTTATATGGAAAAACGGATGGATGGATGAACAGATTGATAGATGGTAACACTAAATCTTTTTCTTTATTACATTTGTAATAAAGAAAAAGATTTAGTGTTACATGTATGTGAAAATTTTTTTTTTATATTTATATATACCTACAATTGTAGGGAGATAGTATATATTTAAAATATATATAATTAATTTTCATTTTGGTGTCCAGAAATTGTATTCGAGTAAGAGCAGCACTACTTCAACATATTTTTATTCAAGTAAAAGTAAAAAGTAGCGACCCAAAAAGTATTTGTTAAAAAGTCTACTCAAGTATTGATAGCTGATCAAATTATCAATCATTTAATATATAAAAATTACATCAACAGATGAACTAAAATGTAAAGTTAAGTAGAAATTTTGGTATTTTTAGGACCAACATGACAATAATTCGTATAACAAAAAATATAAAAATCAGGCAAAAAATAAAAGTTTCCAAATCAGTTTCTCTCAATACAAACTTAGAAAACTTTAACAAAAAGTTCAGGTGTGTGTGATTCTGTTGAATTTCTGTTTAAAACATGTTTCTCAAATTTTACTCAAGAATAGAAATACCTCATAAATTGACTTTAGTAAAAGTAAAAATGACAGCGTAGTAAAAAGCCTCATAATAGTATTTTTTTTTTCTTCATTAAGCTACTCCAGTAAATGAGTAAATATTACTACTCCACTCTGTGAGAAACAGAGATGCAGATTTAGCGTGAGGTCTTGTGAACTTTGTCGTGTGATTATCCTCCACGTTTGTCGGCGTTGTGAGCCTCTTCTTGTCCCCGTAATGAGCACACAGGCTCCCCGATGCTCCTCATAATATCCCCGTTCTGCCTCAAATCTGATGCTTGAAGAGCCCAATTTGTCCGGAGCTGGAAACACAGCCGATGCTAATGAGACGGGCCCTCCAAAGAGCGGCTCACAAGGCCTCTAATGAAGCATGAAGAGGGGGGAGTGCAGGTTGTATAGGCTGCAAATGCACAGAGAAGGCTGATTGTGTTGTAATGAATTGAGTGGAAAAGGCCGTCGACAGGCCGGTATATTACAGGCACATTAAAGGCAGAGCTGTCAGAGAGTTATGAGAGTTTCATCACACGTTAGCAGCAAATAAATCAGAGAAAACGGCGGAAGAAACTTTTTGAATCCTTTAAATTATTCTTTGGCATCATTTCCCAGACATTCTTCATTGATGGATTGGAAATTCATTGATTTCATTATATTCAAATTGATATAAATGGAAGATAATTAGACCTGTTCCACTGTACGTTAAAACAGAGGTGGTGTTAGAACAGGATATGCTAAAATGGAAGTTATGCTAGCAAGTTTATATAAAAACGGAAGTGACGCTAAAACAGAATTGAAGCTAAAACAGAAGATGTGCTAAAATGGAAGTTATCAAGTTTATCATGAATTCCATATTATGCTAAAACAAAATTTATTCTAAAACAGAAGAAATGCTTAAATGGAAGTTATGCTAGCATGTTTATCATAAATTTAATTTATGCCAGAAGAGACGCGATGCTAAAACATAGGAAATGCTAAAATGGAAGTTATGCTAGCACATTTATCAAGAATTCCATGTTATGCTAAGATGTTATTTATACAAAAATGGAAATTATGCTAATACATTATTCATGCTAAAACAGAAGCACATGCTAAAAAGGAATTTATACAAAAACCGAAATTATGCTAAGGTAGAATTTATTCTAAAGTAGAAATGCTGCTACAACAGCGGATTTGCTAAAGCAGAATTGATTTTCAAACAGAATTTATGCTAAAAAATAACTAATGATAAAAGAGCTATGCTAAAATGGAAGTTATGCTAGCAATTTTACGGCACATTCCATTTTGAGTTGTTAGCTTTGATTTGGCATGTCATAAATCAAACTGAGTTAATTAAAAGTGAACTTTTATACCTTTGCATATTCCGATTAAAACTTGGGTAAAATGTAGCAGTTTGTGTTTGGTTGATTATTATTATTTTTAATTCTTCATGTCATTAAATCTTATGCTGTTGGAAAACTTGTTTATCCCCCCCTAAATGTTGCTACAATTGTAGGTAAAATGCATTTGCTGGTTGACTGAAAGAAAACTCAGCCTGAGAAACTGAGATACGTGTGTTCAACATGTGGCCAGGGGGCCATTTGTGGTCCTTGGAGTGATTTATTCTGGGCCCCAACTGCAATTAAAGAATGATACAAATTTATTTATTAAACTTTTTGTTTTTAATGAAGGTAAAATTATGACGGACAACATTTTACACGTGTATTTCTTCAGACAGCAATAGCTCAGCGACGGAAGTACAAATGTTTAACTTGGAGCGCTAAAATGAGATTATGTACATATTTAGGAAGGAATTATTCAGATGAGAAATTGTAAATAATCTAAAAATGTAAAAATAGCTGAACTTGAATTTTAGACTGAATTCACTGGAATCCCAGAGCTGTTCTTGTGCTTGTATGTAAAAGTGTGTGTCTACGTGTGTGTGTGTGTGTGGCTCTGCCTCCGATTGGTCACGGAGTTGGATGCTTTGTGGGCCAGCGGAGGAGGTTTGGTGGGAAAACGGCGGAGATCCTGAGCTGGGAAGATACCCGCCTCACATTTAGAGGCATGACAAACGCCACTGATATGTTCAGAGCGGAACAAACTGGACTAATTTGTAGATTAGGAGAACTGGTGCTAATGTCAGCAGTCAGTGTTGTGGCTAAAGAGGCATTCAGACCAAACAAGCCGATTCAGATCCATGGATTCCCAACAGGCAGATTAATGTTTCTCATTGGGATGATAATCATATTTAGATTCTGTGTTTGATGAAATAAGTGTTTATTTCCTCATACTGATACTTTTATGTTTTTATGCCTCAGACAGAAAATGGCCGCCATCGCTGAACAACCAATCAGAGCTTCGGCGACAGTTCAGGATGAAACCAAAACGGTTCAGAAAACTTTAGTTATTGGATGAGAGAGTGAAACACAAGCAGACTGGGAAAACTGGGACAGACGATCTGCCAGTAACTTTAAACTGGTGCAGAACTGGTTTTAAAAGGAGTGAATCATCCATCCATCCGTCCATCCATCCGTCCATTGTTCCTTCATCCATCCATCCATCCATTAATCCATCCATCGTTCCTTCATCCATCCATCCATCCATCCATCCATCCATCCATCCATCCATCCATCCATCGTTCCTTCATCTATCCATCCATCCATCCATCCATCCATCCATCCATCCATCCATCCATCCATCCATCCATCCATCCATCCATCCATCCATTGTTCCTTCATCCATCCATCCATCCATCCATCCATCCATCCATCCATTGTTCCTTCATCCATCCATCCATCCATCCATCCATCCATCCATCCATCCATCCATCCATCGGCTGGTGAAAATCTTGTGTATTTTGATCTGGGTAAAGAAACTGAAGAGATGAGGGGCTGAGAACCTCTACTAATGAATGAATGAATGAATGAATGTAAACTTTTTTATTTTCCATCTTCCAGCTCTAAAGTTTTAATTTACATTGAATGTTCTTATAATGAAAAGGTGAAGCTAAACAAGAAACTTATTTAAAATTAAGGTTTTTTCCTAAAACAGCAGAAAAATCTGCGACTCAGAAACTTTTTTACTCCTGTTGGCAAAACCACCATTTAATTTAGGAAGTTACATAAATGTATAAATATTTCCACAGTAATTGACAAAAATAAACAAAAAAGAAACATTAACTGAAGACATATTGGTGTTTCCATGGAAACCAGGATTCACTGAGAAATTAATCCTATCACTAACCTCTTTAGTCTGTCTGAGGTTTCACTTTAAAATCTGTGCAAAGCTTAAAATTTTTCAAATTTTCTTAATATACTGTAACAAATTTACTTTACTATTCTTGATTTATTTTGCTTTATGTTTTCAGGGAGAAATTACCTGAAATAAACAACATGCATAAAAATTTGTCCTATAAATGTTTGAAGTTGAGGAAAGATAATTAACAGAATGGGGTTTAAAAGTCATTTATTCTGAGTTTTGCACTAATCTGTGCAGTAACATGCGGATAAAATAAGTGGAACAAAACATTATTGGTTTAATTTGTAATATTCAGTGAATTATTTTGCAGAAATAATTAATTTCTTTCCAAGTTTAAGACAATAATTAAAATGTTCTTGCAATTAAAACAAGAAACCTTCAATAGTTTGTGTCTTCAAACAAAATGTCAGAAGTGTCCAAAATTATACTAAAGTAAGTATCACTACTTCAACATTTATGCCAGTAAAAATAAAAATAAATTACTCAAGTAAGAGAAAATAAAGAAGTGTATTTTGGTATTTTAAGGACCAAAATGACAGCAGAGGAACAAAAAATAAGAAACTCAGACAAAATAAAATGTTTCTAAATCAGTTTTTTTCCATATAAAACTTATGAAACTTTAACATAGATGTGTGTCTGTGTCTGCTGGATTTTTGGTTAAAACATGTTTATTTCTCTTTTAGTGAGTAAAAAATCCAGAAATACTCAAGTAACTTCATAACAAAATTACTCAAGTAAAAGTAAAACGCAAAACATGGTGAAAAAAAAAAGTTACTCAGGTAAATGTAATTGAGTAAATGTAACTAGTTACTATCCAACTCTGCAAAAACTCAAATAATAATAGTTTTATTTGTCTGTTTACCAGAATCTTGAGGTTTGTGAGGAAGAAACTCATAAGAAATAATTAAACTCAGATTCAGTGTAGAAATGTGTGAACAGATTAGAGGAGAGTTAAATATGATCCTCAGATGTAATAAACTCGACGTTGGTTTCAGCCGATCGGACGTCCTACCTGACAGGTACGAGGCTCTGATGAGAGGATGAAGGTTTCCGTCAAAGAACGGCAGCGACTTCGTCTGAAGACTCTGAACTGAGGAAGAGGAGGAAGAAGAGTCTCACTCAGTCACATGAAAATGACTAAAATCATCCAATCAGCATCTGGATCCACTTTCTACTCACTGTTTGATTCAATTTGGCATTTTGAAAAACAGATTTTGATATAAATGTATATAAACTCAGAAAATAAGCACCTTGAACATAAAATCTATGCCAAACATTGAAAAAACAATAAAAACATCTTATTGTTGCATATTTTAAAGACATTTTAAAGATTTTCCTCTTAATTTGCTGCAAATTAAGAGGGGATATATTGCAAAATATCCCATTTTGCAAATATGGGATATTATTTAATTAATAATAAGTTAAATAAGTTATATCATTCCTCCTGAAATGATTTTAAAAAACATTTTGTTTGCAAGCCACTGAGTTTATTTGAAATGTTAATGCTTTTTTATAAAAACATTTAAAATCTCTTTGTAGATTTTATTAAATTAGTTTAATCACAACAGGTCTTAAATCTCAAGGAGACAGTCTCTATAAATAAAGAAAAATAAATAAATACATAAACTTTATCATTTCAATAGGAAATAAATTTGCTTTTGTAATTAATATATAATTAATACTTAGTTATTTTAAATATTGTAATATATATGCATTTTCATTCATTCTATTTAAAAATTAAAAACGTTTATTTCTAATTTAAAAGCAGTTAGGTCTACTTAAAACTTTTAAAAATAATAGTAACGAAATTAAGTCGTTTTTTTTTTTTTAAAGTAAAATGTCAGAGAGAAAATGTAATAATTAAGTTACTAATAACTAAATGTTATTAGTAACTGAACTAGAGACCAATATTATTGTAGTTTATGTTCATTATTAGTTGATAAAGCAACAGGAACTCACCGCTCCGTGTGGACGGGGCCAGGATGGTACTGACACCGAACTTCAGGAATCCCGAGTCCGAGCAGCCCGTGTGCGGCGACCCGGTTCGGTTCGGTGGTTCCGGGCGGGCAGACGCTCCCAGCCCCGGGCCGAGTTGGATAAGCTCCCCGGGGCTCCCGGAGGAGAAGGCCCGGTGGATGTAGCCGACAGGCTGGCCGAGCCGCAGCAGGTCCTCCACCAGGAAGCCGGAGGGCAGCGAGCGGCCGAGGGGCGAGGAGAGAGCCGCGGGAGGACGCAGGAAGCCCGGGTAGAGAGGCGGCGGCAGCGCGCTGCACGGGAACATCATGGTGCTCCAAACTGGGCCAAATAAAACAACGGCTCCTCTGGTCCATGGAGCTGCTGTAACTGGTTTTATACTGGAGTTACTCCCACACACCAGTACGCGTCAGAAGGTCCTCCCTCACCTCCGATTAAGCGCTGGAAGTTTTTGACCAGTTCAGAGGTCCATGACAGGACTGGATGAGGGAACTGGTTCACCAGTTGGTTTACAGGTTTTAGGGAAGATGCAGATTCAGAACATTTTCTGGCAGGTAACTCAGTAATTTTGATAATCTCAGAAATTTTCAAGGAAAAACAAAGAAAGGTTTGAGTTTGAAAAGTCAAAATCTTTTGACTTTTGATACTCAGAAATTTGTATTTTTTTCTATAAGATTTTTAAGATTAATCTAAAAATTTCTGGATTAACAAATTATGTCCAGAATCACTTGCATGAATTATGTTTCTGTGGACGATTCCACATGGACTGTCATCCATCCATCCATCCATCCATCACTTCATCCATCCATCCATCCATCCATCCATCCATCCATCCATCCATCACTTCATTCATCCATCACTTCATCCATCATCCATCCATCCATCCATCCATCCATCACTTCATTCATCCATCCATCCATCCATCCATCACTTCATTCATCCATCACTTCATCCATCCATCACTTCATCCATCCATCCATCCATCACTTCATTCATCCATCACTTCATCCATCCATCCATCCATCCATCCATCCATCCATCCATCCATCACTCCATCCATCACTTCATCCATCCATCCATCCATCCATCCATCCATCCATCTATCCATCCATCCATCCATCCATCCATCCATCCATCCATCC
>CAEGAD010036905.1:0-10824 GCA_903067055.1 Poeciliopsis paucimaculata
ACACCTCAGCATCCATCAGTCCATCAGGTTTGGTGTCAGCAGGAAGCTGGGTGGAGCTGAGCTGCTCCAGCAGAGCCAAACCTCCACCCAGATTCACCTGGTTCTGGATCAGTGAACATGGAGCCACTAATGTCTCTGTGGGGCCGATTTATAGCTTCAATGTTACTGAGGGAGGAGAGTATTACTGTGTGGCCACAAATGATCTGGGTCAAAACAAATCATCTGTGATCCTTGCTACCAATAAAGGTAATTAATAACAAGTATTAAAATATATTCAATAGAAACCATTTATTACATTTCTCCAAAATTCTCTGCAACAAATCTCCATATAACTTGTGTTTCCTCTTTTATAATCCCAATTTCTTTCCTTGGACTCACCAAGTTTTTCTTTTATTGCAAAAGGGAACTTTTCATTTTGGACTCCACTGTTTCTATCAATCACAGTCATTTTGCTCATCTGCCTGGTGATCTGTGTTTGGTGAGTCTCATCAATTAATGTGTTTTAGATGAATGCATGATGAATATCTTTACGTTTTGTCAGTGTTAACGATTAGTCTCTACCTGTTTCATACAGAATACATCTTTGATAAAATTTGAGGTTTTTGTCATTGTGCTTTATCACTGAACATAGAGCTTGAGTTGGACAGCAGGGTTATGCATTAAAGGCTAATTAGAACTTGTCATAATTAATGATGTAAAAGCCCTACATTTTTGAGACAATACCAGACATAGAAATAATGCAATCAACCCTAAAGTCTTTGCAAAACTCGAGTTTGTTTCTGCATCAGGTGACTCTTCCTTTATAGCAAATAAATTAATTTGAGCAAGGTGGATGGAACAGAGAAAAATGTTTTATTGTTGTCTTTACGTGGCAGTGTAGACAGGTGGACATTTTTATTTTTTTTTACCTTTTTTGTGTTAAACTGAAACTTGTTCTCTGTAAAAGAAACAGTAGTTCTTTCTTTTGGTGATTTTATATATCTATCAATCCTCTAATACTTGCCTGAAATCAGTTTGTGTCTTTTCATTGTCTCCTGAAATATTTCATAATCATGCTCACAGATCTCTAATGTCTTCTAGGTGGTTGAAGTTCAAACATCCAACTCCACAACAGCCTCAGGTGAGTCAAAGTTCACCTTTTATGTGCAGCACCGTAGTGAGTTGCATTTGTTATGTTTGTGGTTGCAACATGCATGTCATTTTTCCACAGGCTCAAACAGAGACGGAGGTTCAAATGCCAGACGAAAAGCCAGCTGAAGAAATCCACTATGGTGAAGTGAACTTCCTCCCCAGGAGACCTGGAGCCTCCGCCATCTCTGTGCAGGATAGTGGACAGCAGGAGACGATGTACGCTCCGGTCAAAGTGTCTGCCAATCGTTCAGAGGATATCTACGCTCAAGTCAAGAAAAACTAACTAGTGTTGTTGGATCAAAAAATACATATGTACATATGCGTTCATGTTTTTTTTTTGATAAAACAAACATCTTCATGCTCCATTTGACTTCTTTTTTTTCTCGTAAAATGATCATGGTCCTATTTTAGGCTTCTTGTTGTTACATAACATGCTAAGTTCTTTGCATTTCACACCATGTCAGATAATAGTGGAGGAAGTTTTCATGTTCCATTCTTAACACAAAAACAAGACAAAAAACCCTTTTCATCAAAGCATGTTAAAAAAGGGATAACTGTTGTTTTACCACAGAATGTGTCTCTAAAAGTTGAGCTCTTTCGCTCAGTGGATTTTTAAATATTCAGTTTTTCAGAAATCCACAAAACTGTGCTGTATTATTCTTTTTTTAAAAGTCTTCAATCTTTTTTACTGTTTGCTTCAGCTTCTGTTTCTCTTTAATCCTCACCACAGAAATTAAATGTGTGAGCAGGTTTTGTTTACAAGAATGACTGCATACATTTTCTTGATATTTTGATTTTCTTCCCATGTTTTATTTTGTTATAGCTTTTGACTTCATCTGATTTTAATAAAACAACTTATTTCTAATTATATGCATTTCTTTTAGTAACATTATATTGAAACAGTATCATATCAAGTCAAATGCATTATGCTGCAAATGGTGACATTTTAGAAGTATAAACACTAAACACAGCAACACAAAATTAATTTTTTGACAGAGAATACCTTTTACAATTAAATAAAAAAACATTTTATGGTGGACTATTCTCTCACACAGCGGGTACAACTAAATTCAGCATCAGGAGGAAAATATCTACAAATAGTTGAGCTCTACATAGACTTTTAACCCTAATGTGCTCAGAAGGGTCTAAATTAAGGCTTTCTGTTAACCTGAGCTCAATCCATCATCAGAAGTCTTTCAGAGAGTGACTTATTTCACATATTGCTGAAATGTAATCTCTCTGTACATATATATATATATACACACATTCCAGTTCGAATATGATCATCTGCTCATTAATACCAGCTCTTGTTTTTCTGCCAGCTTTAAATACAACAAGTTTGCTGAACTGTTTGCCATTTTGTTTAACAAAGTGTTGGTACAACAGTAGAAAAGCGATCAGAGAGAAAATTGTGCCAAGTCCTTCTTCTTTTCACTAAAGCGAGTGCTGATTTCTCCAACAGCCTTAGCGTGCTCCTCATCCACCTCTTCCTTTAGTCTCTGCTGCTCCTTCAGAAACTCCACCCAGTCCTCTTTCAATTTCTGCATGTTCGCCTGCAGCTGGGTGCTCTGGAAGATTACAATGATAAAACTTTGGGTGATACTTCAAGAAATCTGTGTCTTAATTTTAAAACAGAACTGACCAGTAAGGTCAGACTATCTCAATCCAATGCAAAGTTGTGGTTATTCTGTCTTTACCTGTTGGGTCTCTAGCTCCCTCTGCAGTACTCTCTCTGCCATGTGATTAGCAGCCTCCACTGGGGGGGGGATGAGATCAGCTCACTATCATTTAATTGCAAAACATTCACTGTGATCATAACAAGTCATAAATGATAATGTGGAAGTTACTTACAGCGCTTACTGATGTCAGATAGTTTCTGGCTCATTTCCTGTAAATTAGTGGGCACTATTTTCTCGTTTGTCTCCTGCACCGTTTTATTGAGGTTCTCCAAAAGCCGAGTCTCCCTCAGGCCTCGCTTCTCCTAAAGAGCCGCGGACAAAAACCAACATGCATTTGTCTAATTTAATGTATCAGTGGATGAGCCAATTGATTTGTGTGAAAAGCACAGCGGTGTTAACATTTGTGACCACTAATAAGCATCTGAAAGGCTGCATCAATGTTAAACTACCTCAAACTCTCTGACAAAGTAGCGAACTTCTGCACTGATAACAGGCCTGTGGTCCAACAGTCTGGACTGGATGTCACCAACATCTGCAGAATCAACAAGTAAATACAGTTTACACATAAAAAATAAAAAAAATAAAAAAAAAAAGAAGAAGAAGAAGAAAACAGCGAAATTACACCTATTTCAATGTGTGGGATCCTGAAAACACATTCCAGAAAGGAGACAGGCACCAGCAAATCTATTTGCTTTATTAGCCCAACTAACAAAGTATAGCGTGGCCTTGAAAAGGAAATGACATAAATATAAATTGAAGGACAATAACTCACCTTTAGCGATCTTCTCCATCATAAGAACGTCTCCTGAATGTTGCTTTGGAAATTAAACCCTGATATTTGTCTCTGTAGAGCATCAGCTAGCTAAACAAACTGCTAATGTAGCATCCTCTGAAATGGATATTGTGCTGATTTAAGGATTTCAGTCAGCGTGAAGAAGACAGAAATTCAGTACAGACTACAAGTAACTAAAGGAAGCCTTTTGTGCATCATAAGTAGCTGCAGGAATATATTACAAGCTATTAGGCTCTGCGAGTCAGGCGACAGGAAGTCAGCTGACTCAAATTGTAAACAATTCTACTACTTCCGGGTGACGGATCGAACCATGTTTTTTTTGTTTAACTTTATTTAAACAAAGTAAGCGCAAACAGCAGTGGCAACTCTATAGAGGGCATAGCATAGGTAGATTTTAAAATGTAAATACAAAGAAATGTTGATAAAAAATAAAAAAATAAATAATAATGAACTAATAACTAAAATACTAACCAGGGGATTCATATGCTTGGATTAATATACATCGGTGGGCAATTCCATTAATATTTCAGTTCATATGATTCAATACATTTCAGAGATTTTAAATATAACTGGAATTCAGATAAAAAAAAAAAAAAATAAACTGGGGATGATCCTAGTTTTAAATAAAAAGTTCTTAACCTTTCAACTGATTTTTTTTTTTTTTCAAACTTGAAAATAATGTTATTTTTATTTATTGTCCCAGGGAATAAAGTTTTGTTTAGACAGTTTCTAATGGTGTGGTTATTGATTTTTCGGTCATTAATGACATTCCATTAATACAAAAAAATGGGGATATGTTATTATATTTTTAATCTGATTAATAAATTGTTTTGTTAAGGTATTCTATAATCTGGTAAATTACCTACCGGGTATAATTATTCTTTTGGGGGAAAGAATTGATATTTTGCACAGAATTGTTTATAGTTTAACATGCAATCATTAGCATCCACTAAGTACAAAAGACCAAATATTCTTATCCATCCAATCTTTGTAAAATAAGGATTTATTGAGTTGTAATATGAATCTGTTATTCCATATGGTAGAGGAATGTGGCGAGTAGCTATGTACATACAGCATTTTCCAGTAACATTTGTTTATGGAACTCTGATAGTTTAATGGGCAATTTATGTATATTGAAATCAGTTAGAAGTACAAGTTTTAGATCACCTATTTTGTTAGATATATAATTAGGGACGCAATACCAAAATAACTGAGAATTTTTAATCCAGGATTTCACCAATTAATCTTAAGGGCTCTGTTAAGACACTCAAAATCAATTACTTTCAAACCACCATCTTTGATTTCTTTGACTGTATGACTTTTCCGTAGGTATAGGGTGGCCTGTTTGTCCAAATAAAGTTCATGTTCATTTGGTTAATAGTCTTAGTTAAGCTATTTTGGACAGCAGTGCTACAAGTTGAATAAATTAATCTTGACAAACTTTCCAGTTTTGATAAGTAAATTCATCCTAAAATAGAAAGGCTTGGACCAAACCCAGTTGTTGCATCCGGGTCCACTCGCTGCCACATTCGTGGTTAATTGTTTTACATGTCTCTGAATATCGCAAATTCTTATTCAAAACATGTTAAGTCTTCAACTGAGTTAAATTTTAATTGTTTGGGGGGCTTTTATGTGTAAATTTTTGCAAGTAATGTTGTGTGTCAGTTCTGCATGTCTGACGCTAGATGTCAGTGTTGCTCCGAAGTTGAAAGCAACGATCAGACTAAATGAACTTCACTTCTAAAACGTGAGTCCTTTGACCAATAGAGTAGCTCAATACTTTATCTTTACCCTTACATATTTGACTCCAGTCTTGTATTAAAGGAAATATATTTGACTATAAACTATGTGGTGATTTGTTCTATGGTTATACAACTCTGGTAATGCATAGGCAAACTAAAACAAATAAAAGGTGGATTTTTACACCTTTTCTTTGAGCTCCTGTCCATATTTGTTCCTTTCTCAGTTAGGCATATCATAACCCACAATATGGCGGGTCAAAAATGGCACTATCCAATTGAATAAATTGTTGGTATAAATATTTCAATATAAGTGATAAATATGACAAAAATAATTTTAAAAACTGTACATAGCAACATTAATTAATAATAATATTAAAATTAACCATATCCTGTGTGAATTTTACTAGAATTATTATTGGTTTTAACATCTTCTAACTTTATTTACTTTTCTACAAAGTTTATTCCCCCCCCCCCCAATACAAAATGCAGTATTGTAAAAGGTACACCATGTAATGTTTCTTCTACTTTTGGCTTATGACACATTTTTAATCGACAAATGCCATTGTCAACAATGACAACTCAAGTAAAAACAAAATACAGTATTGAAATTGTAATTTTCCTTAAGTGAGAAAGCTTTCCAAATCAACCAGTAAAGAATATAATTGTATGTATCTTAATTACAGTGTAATTGTCTGTTAAAACCTAAAGAATCAATGCTGTCAAGCGATTTTAATGTATGTGTGCTTTCTTTATGACAGTAGATGTCAGTGTTGCTCTTTCGTTGAGCACAGTGTTGCTTTTGAAAACTCATACTGTCACATTACTTCCCTGCTGAAATGCAGTATAACAGTGTATGACAAACGTTTTAGTGATTATGTTTTATGGCCTTTACATTTCCATCATACTGTCTGTAAACTTTAAAGTACATTTTATGAGAATGGCACAGCGCTGACACTCCATCTCTCTTGTTGCTGCTCCCTGCAGGTCAGCTGGCTGGAAGAAAAGCGGAGCAACTTTACTTCACTTACAAGACAAATTTAGCTGTTAGAAAATATTTCTGGCTGATAACCACAGACAGTCATGGTAATTTAAAGGAGTGCCATCTATCACTCTTGTTAATGTAGTGCTGCTTTAATACATTTTCATAAAATATTGTTACTTCAAACAGCTACATCATTGGGTACATTTTTGTTTTTCAGTTTTCTGTATATAAACGATGCAATAGGCCCGTTAGGTACGGGACTTTTTTTTTTTTTAACAACCTTCAGCAAACCAGATTATCTTTATATCTGCACACTTGCAAAGTTTTCACATATTTAAAGTGACACCATAGTTTAGATAAAATAATGACAAGGAGTTTTGGAAAGATTTAGACAGTTTCACTCTTATTTGTAATAAAAAAAAAATAGTGCTACTGCAGACTAGTTCTGCATTATTTAATGTTAATGTTATTGTGCTCAATGTTTTGTCGCAGTCAATAACCTCTCAAACATTAAATTTGTACAAGTTGTCAGATCTGTTTGTGCATTTTTGCTTTGCTATTATTTGTAGTTGGACTATCCCATGGATAAGTGATACATCACTTTGATAAAGCTAAAACACATGCATGATAATTCATTGCTCATTGATAAAAGACTATCATAAGTCAGCTCATGATCAATTTGTAGTCCAGGAACATTTATGACTATGAAACGGCTCAGTTTGCAAAATTTTCTTCATCTTCCCCTGCCCCACAAGATGGCACTAAACCCATCAGTCACTTTGAATCCATTGGTGTCCAAAAAAGTCTGTGCGGTTTATCTTGGTTTAACAAACACTTGCTGCACACTGTGGCATGCAAATATTTTGGAATAAATGTATTTATAAGCAGATCATTCTTGGTGAGAACAAACTCACTCAGTCAGAGTGAGAAGAGGCATAGTTGGGGGCAAACGTTGCATATTAGTTGTCAAAAGTTTGCTTGGAAGCCCCATATTCATTTGAAGTGTCATGCTCAGTTAGGAGAAAATCATTAAGATTCCACTTAAGTCCCCCCTCTTTACTGTCCACATTTGTTTAGTTAAACACTTATTACATGCACCATTAGTTTTGATTGGAGCCTATTAAAGAGATTAAGTGATTGATCAGTAGCCGAGGGATAAAAGCGAGTAGTGCGCTGCAGCCCGGGGTCTGCGTGAAAAGCACGAGAGGATCTCTGACAAGAAAACATGTCAGAACCAGCGAAGGCCTCCCTGACAGGAATGTGCATCATTCTCTTGTTTTGTTTATTCATGACCCTGGAGGGCAAAATTAAAAACATTCAGATAAAATGTGAAACTGTTGGCAGGGCTTGTTGAACACACCATTGATTATCATATTCATACCAAGGTCCACCATGCAGTTTGCAACTCAACAAATTGGAAAACTCTCATACTGTAAATCACTCCCATATATTGCATCATATCTATATTATAATAGTAGCACAAAATACTTATATCCCTTACAAATTTAGATGTATAAATGGTATCCAATGTGGAAGTTCTGTTTTTGACTGGAAATGAGACGTGACATTGCATAAAATAAATAAATAAATCAAAATAAAAACATAAACTCTGAGAAACTTCAAGTTTTGCAAATTATTTTGCATCTTATTAAAATCACATGTTGAAAATCACTTATACCCTTCTCAATATTCAGTAGAACAATCTTTTAGAAGTAGTTTTACTGCACTGTCCTTTTTACTTGAGTATTGTTATTTTGAAGCAACTGCATTTTCATTTGAGAACAATTTCTGGCTGCCGTCCCCATTTCTAGTTACTTTATTGAATGACAAACGTTTTTGCACGAGCTTCGGTGCTTTAATGGTATTTTCTTTACAATCTGCTGAGCCTGCTGTGCCATTTGGATCTCAAGTGAATGGGCAGCAAACACTAGAGGCTTCAGTACTTTACTGCTCTTTGGTAATATTTGTTTCAAACTTTTACTTTGTAGAAAACCGAGATTTAAAAACATGTTTTTCTTCTGCTCAAATTGGTTACAATCTTACATATTTCTTTTGTTAGATAGTCATTAAGTCAACTTTTCGCAGAATATTTGTTTTTACTCTAACTTGAATAGTTTCTTGGACGACTACTTTTTATTTCCACATGCATTCAAACATGTAGTAGTTCCACTTTCATTTGAGTCCAGTTTTTGCTTCCTCTCTGCACCTATGTTTACCTTTGCAGATGAGCTCAGTCTTCACACCGGGAAAGTCTTTTTTCTTCCCAAAACCTTAATCTTTAGCTTCCTCCACAGAGTCACAGCCTGTCCTCTTGAAATGCTGCAGGGCAACTTTAAATGTATAACTGTATGACTATTTTTCAATGCTTATCCAGTCCTGCACCTCACTTTATATACAATTTATTAATCAAAATGGTAATGTTATACTTATACGGATGCAAATTTGCTCTCAAGTCACCTACATATCAGAGCCCTATTTATATTCACACATTTTAATACAAATTAAAAGATAAAATAACTTATTTTATCAAATCTCATTCATATATATATCAATTATGTACTTTTTTTTTTATTCTTTAAATAAACAACATTTTTTATTTTCTTAATTTCTTTGTCTGCACTATTCTGATTTGCACATCTTTTTAGAAATGGCTGCTTTAAATTACATTTAGCTGTCAGGTCACACCTCTGTGTTCTTGAATAAATTTTGAGTATTACTTGGAAGTATTTTTGCTTTGAATATCACATGATCAATTTTCAGTAGGGCCATCAAATTCAGACATTTCACGAGTTGCAATTTTAAACATATTAAATGGGACATCCGTCAGCTGAAATAAAGCATTCCAACAGCATGATGCTGCCAACACCGTGTTTCATGAGGGGCGTGTTGTCCTCTGTTTGACATGAAGTGTGAGTTTTAATCCCCACAGCACTTTGCCTGCGGGCCAAAAAGTACATTTGTGCTTCATCTCTTCTATTCAAATCCATTTTAGCATTCATAAAACCTTCTGTTGGTGTTGGATGTCGTACATGTAAAATGTTTGAAAAAACCATGCAGAGTTGAGATTATTGCAGCTTTCTAGACGCGGGAACGCCGCGCCAACGTCATCATAACACACATATTTGTCCCTCTCCATAATTATGTACGAGCACTCTGACGTTGTGACTGTAATTTTGCATGCAGAAGCTCGCTGCACAGATCGTGTTTCGCCGAGTTTAGGTCTCACAAGTCTATTAAGTGAATTCTGTTTTCTTTTTTGACACCCCTGCTCACTCCACTGAGGCATTCTGGGACACTTTCCCAGAAATCAGCGTTTTCAAAGTTATAGCCTTGTAAAGGCCTGAAATAAATGCCAGCCTTTGTTTTAGTAATGCAGTTTTGTTGTTGTTGTTGTTTTTTCCAGTCGCTGCTCTCAGTTCAGGCTTTTTATAACAAAATAAATCCCTCTGCTCTGCTGCGGTAGATGCTCTGTAGGAGTGGAGATCAGATTAGGCTTAATTCAACATTTCTAATAAAACGGGCAATAATGCAATACAAATATTAAGACTTCATAATTTACTCTTCTAACGTGTTTTTGTTTCCTCAAGTGTCCATGCACTTCAAATACAAGTGAATTGATGAAGAAGATTCCGTTTTGCACAGACTTTAATAAACATTGAAGCCTTTTATATATGAACATACAACTTTGGGGATTATTTTTAATTGCTCTTCCTAAATTTCAATTGTTCAACACATAAATGTGTAGTCATTGTTCTGCTCCTTTCTCTGCAATCTCTCTTTCTCTCTTTGTGAATTCACATTCACCTAGCCATACCACGGATGTAGGACCAGAACTAGCCGTGTTTTGGCCCCTCGTGAGTACACACTCGGCGGCGGCATCCGCGTGATCTCCTGCAGCACTCCCACCAACGGCGCTGGAGCGGTGCAGCGGGACATCTCTGAGTGTGGTTTATCAACATGCCCACTGGCCCTGCGAGCTCGCCCCGGTGACGCTGTTGCCTCCTCGGCCCCCGACCACACTGCCTCCCCCCCCTGTAAGAACGGTGCTCGTATTACCCACCGGGTATAATTATTCTGCATTTAGCTCCTCTCCGTCCTCTTTTCCTCTCATGTTTGCTCTCTCTGTCTCCCTTGCGCTCTCTTTCTCAGCTTGGCTCTTGACACGGACGTCCAGAAAGTGGGCCGTAGGGCCCTCTGCTCTGTGTTCACAACACGCTGAGCGACACTGACTGTACAGCGGCTCTGAACAGGTGGGGGAGGCAGTGATGAGGGGAGGAAACTCAGCCGGCAGGCTGGAGGGGAGATGGGGCAGGAGGAGATGACCTGCTGCCCAGCAGCCCACCTACCTGCATTTGCCCTTCTCTCTCTTTCTCTCTCTCCTCCTCTCTTTTTCCCTGTCTAGTTTCTCATTTCATTCAGCATCTCAGCCTGGATGTGAAGCTGGTCACTCTTCTGGGTGCCTCTCATGTAACCCTGCCTGAAGGACGAAGGGTGCTG